>VZTY01021082.1:0-13186 GCA_013400935.1 Turnix velox
CTATTCTATGATTCTAAGATGCCTCTGCAGTTAAAAAAATATATAGAAAGAGAAGCCTTAGGACAAGATGCCTCTGAGACATGAGGACACATCCACCTTTGCAAACTGGACGTGCCAAATGCTTTGTGAGTGCCACTTTTCAGAGTAAGCCTCCTGTGACACAGGCGGGGTGTCCCCTGCACACCCTGAGGGACTTGCGTTCATTAAGCCTGAGGCTTTCTTGGCCGGCAGATGAAGCAGTCCTTCTGCAGGAACCTGGTCCAAGGGAGGTGGCCAAGGTGGCACTGCAGCCCTTGCTTAGGGCATCTCACAGGCTCTCCCTCCATGCCTCCAGGAACCATCCTGGCCCAGCTCCTCAGCCTGCAGATCCACAGCTTACAGATAACTAAAATGAGTGGTGCATGGTAACAGAAAACACCATTCAGAGCTTATGGTAGTTTAGCCTTCCTGCACCAGGGCTGGGGTCACCTACAGTTCAGCTGTGTCACTACACTTGCTGCCCGAGTGCTGCCCGAGTACATTGTCAACTCCTGGATGTACCTCATTTTCTCCAGTGATCACAGACCTACTGCCTGACCACTCCAGCCTCCCTGCTCAATGATCTGCACTTACTATAGGATGCCTTGAGGCTGGGATAATTGGGATCCACCATGTAGCACAGACCCTCTGCTCATGGCAGGTGGTGGGACTGATCAGAGGAGCCTCCACTGGAAGGAGACTGTAAAAGCAGCAGATGAATCAACAGAAGAATCTGTTACCCTTGTTCCAGTGCAGCCTCCAGTGTGAGCACCATGCTGTTCCTACAGCAAAATGCCAACAGATTGAGTAATATATATCTTCTCATACACCAAATGAACTATTTTTATCTCCAGGTCTCCCCCACATACATAGTCACATATTTTCTTCTGTGGAGTTTCAAGGCTCTTCAAAAAGGTTGTGACATCTGCTTACCAACATTTGGTGTAAAAATATCAATATCTGCTCTGCATAGCTGTTCCAAGTGCTACATTTACCAGCCAGTAAAGATCAAGAGCCTCCTGGGAGCTGGCTGGATCAAACTGTCGTGATTTCAGCACTGCTTTGCGTCAGCCAGCAGGATTTAAAGTCAAAACACAGATAGTTCAGGGAGGAAGACAATGAGAAACCCTGAGTCATACCCTGCTGAGGGTGAGGAGAACAGATTAATAGACAGCAAACATGAATGAAACCCAAGCGCACATTTTAGTCATGCGGCTGCTTCTGGAACCAAAAATAGGATTTATTTTTAGTTGTAGAGCTTGAAAAGAAAATTTCTTTGCACCTTACCAAGGAGAAGTTGAGAATAGAGTTCTAATTAGCGTTGAGCAGGCTCCCCTTTCCTTGACCCCCAGAAGAGCTCAGCAGCAGGGCACGCAGTGCTTGGGGACATTTTGATGCTCACAAGCTGCTTTCACAATGTGTCACCCAGGAGACTTAGAACAATTTGACAGTTTTTAGCATCATTTGTATACAGAGGACATGGACCATACATCAGCACCAGACAACTTCTCTTTGCCAAAATCGAGCTAAAACCCCCCAGTGATTGCTTGCAGCCAGGACACATCTTTTTGAGACGCTGCTCCCCTTCCTGGTTTGGGGTCATGGTGGAACCATGGCTTGGCAACTGGAGAAACTGCATAAGTTTCACCCCAAATCATGGGAGACAACTTCTGACCTGTCCAGAGCAGCCATGGCAGCAACCACCATCAGCAGACAGCAAAACCAGTTTGCTTTCCTAGTTGAGTGCCACCAGCCCATGTCAAGTTCCTTGGTTGGTATGAGAATCTGACCTGGGGTATTAGGCACCTTGGGCTACTTGGGTCAGGTAAGATTGACTTTTGGTGATGTTTTTTCATGAGAGAATAGGAAGTTTTTAAATGGGAGAGAAAAATATTGGCACAACAGTGATCTGGGATTTTCATTTTGAATAAACATGTAGAAGTGATTCCACAGCTGTGTATAAGGCTAGTTACATTATTTATTCCTCTGCTAAAACCTCATGATCTTGGGGATAAGCTATCTCTATCCCCTACTTACATTAAAGCCTCATTAATTTTCACATTGATCAATCATAAACAAGAAAAAGCTCAGTGATTTTGGATCTCCTTGTCTCTGGCAAAACCCTCTGTTTTGTTATCTGCCTGACAACACAGGAGAGGAGTGTGGTGGCAAAACTGCCATTCCAAAATTAACACTCCTGTTCTTGCTTAGTTATTTTGAGAGTCTAGCCATTGTTAGAGAATGTCCTAGCAATATTTGTGGTGTTCCTTCATGTTCTTCCATCCCAAAGCCAGGAGGGCTATGGGTGCTTTAGCAATGCAGCACGCAAGAATTCATTCACTGAATCTAGGAGGGCAAGAAGCTATGCTCTGCTTTATCACCATGAAAAATCATCACACTATTGTCTTGCATTGTCCTTGCTGATGTCATCAGTTTCACTGGTGCCATTACAACATTTTCTTGTAGTCATAGTCTGGTCCTTTTTTGCTTAGTAATTATGTGCCTACATGAATTCTAACCCTACAGATCTGGGTCAAAACAAAATTCAGCAATTGCTCATGAATTTGACAAAACCAGAAATAATTAGAATCAGTGCAAGGTACAGGCCAGAGCCAATGCCATACAGCTACTTCCTGGAGACAATTTCTACCAAAAAGAGGGCAAAGACTTTGACTTGGTAGCTTGTGAGAACAATGCAGAATCTCTTCATGCCATGTCAGTTTAAAAAAGCAGAAGAGGTAGAAAGGTAATCATTTACCCTCCAGTCTGGCTCCAGCCCCCTGTCCAGCCAGACTCCCTGCTTGTAGTAGCCAGACTGTGGTCAAGGTCCCCTGCAGCTCCCACAGCCAAGCAGAACCCCTCCATGACTCACTTATCAACTGGCAGAGATGCTTCGCAGATAGTGAAGATTTACCACCACCACCCAGATGTGCAGAAGGCATATTCTGAACAGCAACAGACAGAGAAATCAAGCAACACTCTCTAGCAGCAGAGAGCTGCCACCCTGCATTAGAACACATGGACAAGCCACCATACTCCATCCATGGGATGGGGTGGGAGCCAAAGGATAGGTACAGCTGAGGGACATGGCACAACACATCAATCCACTGAAAAAATTAAGAGCTCTGTTAACAGTCATAATATGCTTTTTCTTATCACTTAATCCTGAAACAGTCTCTTGAGCTAGGAAAGGGGGGTTCAGCAGGCTACTGCCTTCTCTGCCAAAAGTCAAAGCCCTTTAAGTGGTGACACTCTCTCCAGTCAGGATGCAATCTACATGACAGCTAGGTATACCTCTGCAAGCTGGGAAGAACATTTGCTAGAACCTCTGAACTATTTCAGAGAGCAGTCTTGCTTCTCATTCTCAGCTATCAGAGCCCTGACTGGCAAGAAAAATCCATATATTCAGGAGAAAATGCTATGATTTTCCCCTAAGGCAAATAGTTCCTGTCTGATATACCTTGCTGGGATGTGCCCGAGACAGGCTGAGAGCCCTTCCCAGCCCTGAGGCTCCCGCTTTGCTCTTCTTCCAAGCTTTGGGCCAAGCCACCCACTGGCTCAGAAAACTGCTCTAAGCAGAGACACCACCACTAGGTCAAGGCAGACATGTGCCAGCCTCTGTCTAACAGAAAAATGGAGCTGGAACAAGTTGTGGAAGAGACAAAGTAGCCCACACACTGTCTGGTCTCAGTATTAGTCCAAACAGTTCACGGCTGCAGGTACCCTGTTGAGCAGCTCTGGTGTAAGCACAGGATAGGTCTGATCATTTTTTTCCTCAGAATGAAAGAACTGAGCAAAAAATTGGATACACATTGACAAGTAGATGGAGAGCATAGACTCTGTAGCAGCGAAGATAAAATACACAGCCTTGTTCATAAAATATTAAATGTTAAGCTATTCTTCCAATGGAATGAAATGTACGCAGAGCAAACCATTTGTATCCCAGGGTCCCTGGAGGAGACAGAAGGCTCATCATGGAAATAGCTGCTGGGTGCTGGGCTGATAATTTTGATTCAATAGGATTTGAATTCAAAAGTAAACAGACACATTATTGTATCTCACCCCAAATCTGCAGCATTCTTACTCTGGAAATTTTCCCCTAGATACATTTAAAAATCAAATGTGAACCCTATATACAACATTTGGTTCCTGACTTGTCATCCAGAATCTGCAACAGGGCTGTGGCAGCAGGAAACGTTTCTCCAGCAGGATGGGGCTGATTCATTGCCTTCCATTTGCAAGCACTCACACTGAAAAAGCCTTTTTATTTTCACCCAAGGCTTTTCAACTGAGTGCAGAAAATCGACTTTTGTTGCCACATGCATCACGTGAGCATTGTGACAACTGAGATGATATTATTTTTTTCTTCATCCGATGGCAGCAACACAGATTTATGTGCTGTTGGCTGTGGCTTCCCCAGGACTATCCTCATTCCCCAGGCTGAGCAGGCTTCTCAGGGCAGGGACACTGCATAGGGCAGGAGCCAGGGCTGCTCTAGAGATTTTGTACCTCTTCTATGTTACCTACCACCTTGGCAAACTGTTCGTCTGTCCCTAAAACCAACCCAGCTTTCAGTGATGTTCTCCTCTGTACAAGGCAACAAGGTGGGGAAAGGTCTGTATCAGCATGATGCATTTTCAAACAGACTTGTAGCTTTTTATTTAGAAGCAGACCTGCAGCTTCCCTGCCACTGGGCTGCAAACCTTCAGCTTGGGTGCATCCTACCAGCAGCAGACTTGCACATACAGAAAAGCACAGCCCCAGAGCTGCTCACAAATACAAGCTGCATCCTCCAAGGACTCAGTGGCCACCTTCTGAAAAATTACAAGTAACCTGTACCTGCTGCATTCAGCACAATGCTGGATGCCACACAAGTGCTCTGGATCACACAAAACAAATTGTTTGAAATTCAAGAAACAAGGAATTAATTACAGCTGTTAAAAATCAGGTGGTAAAGCACCACCATGAATTCCTGTCAGTCTGACCTGGAGCATGACTTGAATATGCTCCTGCATGGATGTGGAGTCAACAGGGCTGGCTGTGGTTTTCCACTAGTGCATCTCAAAGCTGAATCAAAGGGCCAGATAGATACTACATCTGGTGCTGGAGATCTTGTCTAAAGAACCAAAAAGATTTCTTGTCCATGCAGAGAAATTTTCACCATCTGTTGCAGATGTAATACTGATGAGGTTCTCAATTCTACAGAATTGTTTCACACTATTATTATGTGCCAAACAAGCCCAAACACAACCTTTGTGAGTTGACATGGCTTGCTTTTAATCAGGAAACTACAATGTATTATTTGCTGACGTGAAGTGATGGCTGTACAAAGTGTCCCACACAGCATTATGTTGCTGCTTGGCATATCTCAGACTGCAGCTGCAAAGCCTTCCCAGTTCAGGGCTGTCTCCACTGACTGATTTTCACCCTGGTCCACCAAGGTACTTTTGTCATTTATCATCCTCTCTTCTGCAAGGACACAGCAGTGGCTGGTGGGTACAGACTCATGTAGAAGCAGTCCCTAAGCTCCTGTGGAAGGATGTCCTTCCTTACTGCTAGGCATTGGTTTCTGTCTTACTATATTATTTGTAAGGAGGTTTTCTGTACAGAACAGGAGGAAATGGGATGGAAGAACTGTACCATGTAAGAATGCACAGGAGGAACTGGGCAGAAAGAGAAACAGTTGGGCTTTCAGTGATGCAGCTGCAGCACACAAGCCAGTGCAGCCAAGAAGATGCGTGATCCTCTGGAGAGCACAGCCCGAGGCACTGAGCTGGAAACACCAGATGGTGTAGGAGCTGAAGTAGGAGTATTCAGTCTCTCTTTCAAGGTCTTTGCCAAAGAGGTGGGGCCAAAGGGTAATTAGGTTGATGAACAGTGATATTAAATGTAAGAAATGAGGCTTACAAAATAAGAGAAATCTCAGGAAGAAGTAAGTGTGAGAAGCACAACAGAGCAAATCCCAGTACAATTAATCTGCAAGAGAAGATGAAATATAGAACCTGCTACGGCTATATTTGTATCCCCTGACTTTTACCCACCAAGTGCATATATGAATGAAAGCTATTTATTTGCTTTAAAAGGAGGAGTATAAATAGAATTTAAAGTATATTCTTCAGCAGTAATAAGACCAAATACATTTGAAATATGCACAAAATTAAAAACAGACCCTAAGTGCCTTAAGGAGCAGCCAACACTTGCTGAATGAAAGCCCTTAATCATTATTTTTAATTACTACTGAAAATCCTTAATTCTACATTTATGCTGCTAGTTCTCACAGATGCTTCATCAGCCAAGGCTCAGAGACCATCTACCGACAGCCAGCAGCACTAACAGTCTTTGCTTGGAAACAATGAACTGCAGAGGCTTCACTGTGCCAGTGGCATCAGACAAAACCAAATCAAACCTCCCTTTTATAATCACTACACCCAAGTCCAACCACTTCTTTTACCAAACAATTACTGTTTATGAGAGAGGATCCCAAGAAACAAACAACAATTTCCAGGCAAACAGATCATAAAACAAGCCTGCAAATTTAGTTGCTGCCTTGAAATCAGCATCTGCAAAGGTGCTGACAATCTGAGGATAAATGTGGTGACTTCCTATATTATCTTATACTTCTAACACAGCTGTTGAATTCATATTTTTCATTCTGCTGACCTAGGTCCTAAATTCATAAAGCAACATGAATTTTAGTAATGCTGAGCAAGTGATGCCTGATACATCAACCTCATTAGCTCAGAAAAAAGTGCATCAGCAAATACCATTGCACATACCCACACATGCAGAAAACTATATGCATCCCATAGGGGTTGTTTTATAAATTTTTTTTAGACAGAAAAGCAAAACAAGCCATGAAATTTTCCAAGTCCCTGAATCTTTACATACAGCAGACAAAAGTTCTGAGATGACCCTTTCTCTCAACAAAGTCTTCTAGTGTTTTACATTACAAAGCTTGTTTTCAAGTGCCTTGTGTATCTACAGCTGACTTAGAGAGCAGTTGCCATTCCTACACATTCCTTCTGCCATGTTTAAAGTCTATCAACAGACCTTAGAATTCTGTAACAACTGAGATGTACAAACAAATCCAACTCTATAATAGCATCCTAGAAAGAACCAGAAATACTTGTTTTGCTTAGTTATATCAAATGTATCCTCTCCATTGCACAGACAGAGCAGGCAGACATGACTGTAATTAAGAATGAGTGCAGCACTTGTATGGGGAGGGTAAATTAACATTCAACTGGGGGGGGTAAATTAACATTTCACCAAGGGGAGTAAATTAACATTTCATAGACCACCCTAATGCTGACACTTCCTGATATTTGCTTTATCTGCAATCTTAACTCTGCTCCATCATGTTTCTGTAGTATTCTCTACTGTGTCTAAAAGAATCAAACCTTGGTTTGGACCAGCAGAATGTGCTCTGAATTCTTTATATTCCAATATTGCTGCACAAGAATTAAGCTATTTTAACAGTCAGTGCAAACAGACATCATCTTTTAGTCTCATTTTCTCCTGGTCCGAGATTGATCAGATTAAATAGAACCTACATGCCTGTCATGCTGGTTCTTTCACTCTGATTTGAAGCACTACAGCATCCTACTACAATATGGCATAATCTTTCTACAGAACAATTTTCAGTGAAGAAAGAAGAGCAGCTTCTATTTTACTTTTCTTACCAACCTTTTCATGACCTCCCTGTAGACTTCCTTGTGAGCAGTCCAGAGTGTAAGTCAAAGATTTGGTTTCTTGTTTCCAATTAACAGCAGATGTGGGAAAATCCTATTAATATTATAAAAACAAAATTTTGGCAAGACATTTACCAGTGTATTTGACTTTGAGGCATTTTGAATAACTTCCTTCACAGAAAAGTTGCATTAAGAACATTTCCTTGACCAGTTGTTTTGTATTTTCTAGTGCAATCCTGAAATCTTTTAAGGAGGTTTGCTTACAACTCAAGAAAGGGAAAACTAAGAAAGAAGACAAACATTTTCATTGAAATCAAACATTTTGCAGTCAGTGCAATCAGTGGATATTCACAGCCTCCTGCACTATTTTAAAGCCTACATTAAAAGTACCCAAAAGTAAGGCAGAAACACAGAAAAACTGCAAGACCGATGAGTGAAACAGAAGTTTCCAAAAGCCAAGTGTTCAATTTTGTACTGACGCACTGGCAGCAAAGCATTAGTCAGACAGCCAGAGAGTTTTCCTCTAATACAGGTGTATTAGCATGCAGCACCCAACCACATTTTGATTTGAAGCTAAGCAAGGCAGGCTCATTCTCTCCAGCAAGTCAGACTGATGCATTCTCACAAGAATCATGCCTTACAGAAAAATAATAATGAAATATTAATAATTTCCTATTTACAGCCACAGCTGTCACTTACGATGTAGCGTGCTCAGCTGAAAAAGAGCATAAGGAATGCAGCAAATGTTCACGGAATGGTTTGGGTTGAAAGGACTTCAAAGACACATGGTACCAATCCTCCTGCCATGAGAAGGGACAACTCTCACTAGACCAGGTTGCTCAAAGCCTTGTCCATGCTAATGCTTCCCAGGCAGAGATGAAGCTTGGGCTGAAGCAGCAGTGCAGCCTGGCCACCCTTGTGGCTACCTGCAAGAGCTGGGACAATGCTTGAGCCCTGCCAGCACAGCTCAGGTCAACCAGACTGCAATAGCACCAGCAAGCCCATACCAAGTCACCCATTAACCACAACCATGCTGCTTGTACCTTCTACTCCTGCACCTGCACCAACAAGTCCTGTACTCACAAAGTTGTGTCTGTTTTCAAGTAGTTGACTGTCCTGCAGACTGGGAACACTCCTTCTCCTCACTGGCACTGAATGCTGCACAGAAGAGAACAGCCTGGCAAATGGGTTTTCATCACGGTTTCCTTCTTCTGTGAGCATTTATATGGCCCTAATGCAAGACCATGGTGAAAGCTCCATGTGCATTTGGAAGCTATTCATTCAGGGATCAGACTCAATGCCCAATGACTTGCAAGGCCTGCCATTCAGCTGAAGCAGCAAATAATGAGAAATAATTTCTCTGAATAGCTGATAGGCAATCCAGAGCATGAAACTTATTTGCATAAAACAGCCATTGTCATTTCACACACGCAGACCTCCAGCAGGCAAAACTGCACAGCAGATCATTCAGGGACTGAGGAAAAGAAATTTAATCAGTTGTCTGCTACAAATAACTCATCCAGATGTATCTGACATGGCACTGTTTCATTATTGGATATTGTCAATGATCCAAGCTGTGACCTGTAGCCAGGATCCCAAGACATAAACCCCTGTGCAACATCTTAAGATGCACTCTTCACTATTACATGCTGCTGCAAACAGCCTGAGAAAATCAAAGAAGGAATAAAACCACTCCCAGACTCAAGGTAATAATGTTTCTCAGACAGAATTAGATGATACAGATCACAAGGAGTGCACTGAATATCTGTAACTGCAAGACGTTTGGATTCAATTCTATCTTTGTCTACTATCTAATACATTTTCAATCATAAATTTCTATATTGAGATTGCTATATAATTTATCTGTGGATAGCCTCCTTCTCACAATACACCATTTAATATGTACTGTCCTAGAACCATGTGATTCTGTAGCATTTTCTCCCTCTTCATGGTAGCTTTAAGACAGAACCAAAACATCTAACTATTACCCCTGTTACCATCACCAAGAACTTCTTGGAGACAGAAGGGGAAGCCTGTTTAATGGAAACAGCTTCAGTGTCTATTAAAATGTACCTAAATTTCAGTTTTAGTCTTGGTTGTAAAACACTATCTTCATCCACTGCATTGCAATACTATCCAAGTTTAATGGACTGGAAAACCTTATAATACTTGCTAGGACAACTAGCAGATGCTCTCCAATGTTTGAAGGCGAAGCATAGAGCTCTTGTCCATTGACACTCACCCACATTCTAGCCAGAGGATTCAGAATGGATGAAGGCTGAGAAACTAGGTACTGATTAGAACCTTTCTGGCTGTATGTTGTCTAACAGACAGTCCTGAATTCCTACAACCATCCTTCCAGTTGTCTACATCCCATTGGAAAGAAACACTGCTATGAGCTGCTTTTATGAAGTCCCTGCTAACATCTGGCAGCCTACAAGACCCCAGACAGAAACCATGTTCTCCTTTGCAATACAAAATACAGCAACACACTTACCCAGTCACTGAATGTCAATGATGACTTCCAGACACAATGACCATTTGCTATTTCCAAAGTGATGGGGTGGTTCTAGGTTCTGCTCCTATTTTTGCTGGCTAAGAAGGAAAAGCAGCAATTGGTCCGTGGCATTACCATACTGGCTGCAGAGGCTGTGTGGGCATCCAGAGATCTCCCTGGGTGGAGAAATGTGTGTTCTGTAGCCATTGCACTTTACCTGAACTTACAGCCACCCAAAGTTGTGTTTTTTCCTCTTTTCAGAATTGCATCACTGGAACAGGCTGCCCAGAGAGGGTGTGGTGTCTCCTTCTCTGGAGACATTCAAAACCCGCCTGGATGCCTTCCTGTGGGACCTGTGTAGGTGCTCCTGCTCTGGCAGGAAGATTGGACTAGATAATCTCTTGAGGTCCCTTCCAGTTCTGTGATTCTCAGTGAAGGGGCTAGTTCAGACAAGAGTCCTGCCCATGGCAGCGTTAGGCATTTAGGACTGGGTATTTTTGTATCAAAAATACCATTAAGTTTTCATTAGGCTTTGAGGGGGGTGGGAAGGGAAACAAAGAACAGGATGGAAAACTGCTCAGAATAAAACTCAATTAAAAATGAGAATAGCCTCCTGTACTGTGCCTTAGAACAGCTTTCTATGGTTTTGTGTAAGAGTTATAAAAAAATTCTATACCATTGTGACATTAAGGTTCATTCTAGCTCTGAAACATGATGAATGTAAAGCCATTTAAAATATGGCAGTTTACAGTCTTACTAAAGAGCTTCTGATAACCTCCTAACACAGGCTATACATTTTAAGCTATACAATTAAGCTCAACTGGTGAGAAAAAAAAGGCCAGGTTCAGCTTCTCAGAGCAGTGAATCTTTCTCTCCTGATGTACCATACAGTTAAAGGCATCAACACTGTAACGAACATTAAGAAATCTGTCATGAGCTGTCATCTACTTGGAAAGAACAAACCCCCTAGGGCTCAGTGCTGACACCACAGAATCACCTGGAATCACCCATTAATTCATCCTGGCCAACACTTCAGTGTGCAGCCCTTCCACTTCAAAGACAGCAGAAAGGCTACTTTCTGCCCTAATAAAAGAATGTTATAATGAGATCAGCCACTTGCATTTGCAACTGTGTTCAAGCACAGCTAGGGATGGCTAAATACTAACAGAGAAGAGGCAAAAAGAAAAAAAATCAGTAATTTCTAGCTTAGTTGCCTTTTATTTCCCCATTCTATCAACTAGAATTTCATGTGCCATTTTTAAATTCATAACTCTGATGGCAGAAACCCCCCCTCAACCTAAAAAATATCTGCACGTGCAGATATTTCCCCCCCCAAATTAAAGAATTTATAGGAATTTGATCCCTGTGGGGAAGTACATCACATACTTGCCAAATGGCAGATGCAGCACGACGCTAACACAGCTCTGTGGATGCTGAACTGAAGCAAGTTCATTCACTCTGGACCACATGGAGATGACTAGGAAGAGGTCCCAGCTTACTATGAGGTGCTTGTGTCCCCCTCACTCATCACAGGATATCCAAGCTTCCTTCCCTTCACACTACTTGTTTCCTGGTGCAGGAGAAGAAAAGACATTACTTCACAGTCTTGGCTGTACAGAGAGTCTAAGCCCAAGGTACCTGAGGTGCTCACATGAATGTATGCAGGAGACCACATTTCACCCCCATGATATGTATCTCCCATGATGCACCATTTACTCTTAGATTTTAGTACTATACTGAGGTACTGTCTGGAGCCCACACTCCTTCTCAAAAACATGAGTCCTTTGGCTATGCACAAAACCTGAGCCAGAAAAATAGAACATATCCCAAGCTTTCCCCCAGTGGCAACCAGATTCATACTACTTGGCCTTACTGCCCACAAAAATCCTGGCTTATTTCTCCTAAAAGCACATTATTATGTTCCAGGATCTCCAAAGACAACACAGAAATCCCACGCCTGGACAAGAAAGAGCAGATGTGTGGACACCGAACTTCAGTGTCCATCCATGCTGAGAGGTGCCAGTGCTCTGATCTCCAGCCTCAGTGAGCAGGCAGGAAGAGAGGGGCAGAAAAGCAGATTTTGCTCCTCCCAGCTCAGTCCAGATCTTGGGACATTAGTGCTTAAGCCCTGTCCCCTCTTCAGCACTCTGTTTCTTGTTTCTCCTTTGGAGTACACACTGATGGACTTTTTTGTGCATGGCACTTATGCCATGGTTCTCAGGCTGGCCTCTGCCAGAAAGGAAACTGGAAGCAGAAGCACAGGATTACTCACCTGTGACCCAACCATGCCAGCTCAAGTGATGAATGCATGCCAGGACCAAACAACACATGCTGTCCCTGCTGTGTGACACCCTGGCTGGCACGAGGGAAGAGAAATAGGTATTTTCTCTGACAGGCACCAAACCACATTTCATACAAGTCAAATCCATCCATCCTAAAGAAATGACAAAACAACCCAGTTTGCAAGCTCCATTTCCTCACTAACAGCAGTGAAAGAAAACAGCTCAGGTAGTGGTAGAGCAAGTTGGGGTTCTTTTGCTGATGGTGAGTTTAAAAAGTGTGTTCAAAATAGCAGTAAATAATCTGCCTAACAGTTCAGAACTATCTGCCTTGGTTTGAGCCTCTGCTTCAGTATTAATCCCTCCTGAAATCTTTCAGTGGCATAGATGATCACAGCAGAAGCAGCAGTGCAAAGCAGCGGAGGGCCTGCAGCTGGCTTGTTTATCACCCAGGCTGCTCGGTGGAGATGAAAGTCTGAAATGTATCAGAAGACGTTTGAGAAACAGGATCTCCAGCAGTTTCTGCATTTGCCTGATAGGAGCACATGTAATAATCCTGAACCAGGACAGATCAAGAAAAACAGGGACTGCATTTGGATCTGTATTGGGAAAGGCTGTGCTCACGGCAAGGTGTCACCTGCATGGATTCTAATATATTACACTTCTCTGCTAGGATCACAGAATTGACCCACCTGCAAACA
>VZTY01021088.1:0-59467 GCA_013400935.1 Turnix velox
TCTATGATTCTATGACAGTGATGAGTGCTGGATCAGTGAACCCCATGCTTTTCAGGCTGTGTCTTAGGCAATCAATTGGATGAAGTACCACTTAGCTAAAGCACTAGCCCTGACCATGGGTTTGATGTGGGTTGTTTGCAGGAACCAGAATAGGTAGGGCAAGCTTGTAGGCTGGAATACAGTTTGCCCAGCAGAACAGCTATGCAAATGCTATGATAATAATACAGCTATGGAAACCCAGGAAGCAGAGGTCAGCTCAGAGTCTGAGATGTGAGCAACCTGATATTGTAACAGAAATGCTTTCCTGGCCTCATGAAGTAAGGCTTTTGCCACACATGGTGCTGGAAATTAGGTCCCATTCGTTTGGGAGGGGCACCTCCCCTATGAGGACAGGCTGAAGGAGTTGGGGTTGTTCAGCCTGGAGAACAGAAGGCTCAGGGGGAACCTCTTAGTAGGTTATCAATACGTGAAGGGGGACTACAGAAAGGCTGGGGGAGGACTTTTTAATAGGGTACAGGATGGGAGGACAAGGAGTAATGGATGTAAATTGGAAGAGGTAGGTTTAGGCTGAATATAAGAAAGAAGTTCTTCACTGTGAGGGTGGTGAGACACTGGAACAGGTTTCCCAGAGAGGTTGTGGATCCTCCCTGTCTGGAGGTGGATGAGACATGGAGCAGCCTGGTCTAGTGGGAGGTATCCCTGTCCATGGCATGGGGTTTGGAACTAGATCATCTTTAAAGTCCCTTCCAACCCAAACCATTCTATGTTTCCACATGTATTGAGTATCAATTGAACAAGCAAGTTATGCAACCATACTTGGAATGACAGATTTGGGGTTATCTGTTCAGGATGAGCATTACTCTTTAAAAATAATGTTGGCAAACTGGAATGAGACAAGAGGAGAACAATAAGAAAAATTAAAAGTTTGGGGAAAAGACCCATCTACAAAGTAGTATGGGTCTGAGTTTCTAATGCTGAGAGTGATCTTCTGAAGAATTCCTTCTGTCCTTGTGACATGGAGCAGTAAATTCTTGAGCTGAGGTTAAATAAACTGTATCCGATAATCTAGCCACAACAGCTTATACAAGTCTACTTCACTCTTTTTCTGGGAAGACTTTTCAGTAATCAGCTCTTGTGCTGCAACAACAAACAACTGCCAGTATCATACTTGAAAGCTAATCCAGGCATGTCTGTTCCTCTCTACCAGCAGACTAGACAAACCTTATGGACTTGGCCCAGCCAATAATAAAGGTAAATCAGGACTGGAAAACTATGCTTCAGGACTCCTGGGAACAATCAAGTCAATCCTTCTCCTAATGATGTCAATGGCAAAGCTCGCACTGACTGAGGTGGCAAGAAACTAGGCTTTAAATCTCTTTAATTAGAATCTAACAGTAATTTTTGTTAGCACTTTTCTAGAGTGGCATATATATATATACATATAAAATATATGCTTCTTACTGAAGTGGCTGGTTTCTCATTCAAAACCCACACACTGCCTCTTAGGAAAGCAGACTACAGCTACAATGGAAATCTTATCAAGGAGGGGGGAAAAAATTGAAAGAGTTGTATTTTGCAATTTAACAATAATAATAGTTGCATCCCTCATCTCTTGGCCCAACAAACTGGTGCTCTAGCTCCTACAAGGCACTATGTCCACTCTTTTCAGTCACTCTTTTGTTCCATCATAAAATCAAATGGTAGCAATGAGTCAAAGCAAAAGGTCATCTCAAACTCACTTGATTCTTCCCTTGCCCACTGAAAAAAGTTTGTGCTATTGAAATATTCAAAGGGTGACATACTTATGAGGGAGGAGCACTTGTGACCTGGTCTTGGTGTTCCTGCTCCAGCAGGGGGATTGGACTGGATGATCTCTTGAGGTCCCTTCCAATCCCTGATATTCCGTGATCTCAGAACATGAAAATCATCAGTTTGTACTTGGAAAGTTCCTGTTTTCAGACTTAGAGCAAAATTCTTCTATTTCATCAAAAAAAGAAGACTCATTCCTAAAATGAAAAAGAAAACTGTCCTATGAAAAACCAGGAGACATTAGATTGCGTGCAAAGTGTTGTAACAGATTTTGTTTCACCCAAGGGTAAACCTTCTGCTTTCACACAGGTAGAAGCAAATGCTAAAAATTTTTCACAATTGTCATTACTATTCTCCAGATTTACAGTGGTGTAATCAAGGATTGGTTTTAATTCATTTTGTTGTTATTTTTTATTGCAAAACACCTCTTAGTAAAATAAAATGCAATGAAAGGCTCACTGTGGGATCAACAGCACCTGTCGACCAAAAGGAATTTCTGAAGAGTAAGAAACGGGGCTTAGATTTTTTAGCTAAAAATTGAAGTCTTTGGTTGAAATGCCAAAATATCTTCGATAGCACATTTACACACCTATAAAAACAAAAGTTCACTCAAAAATTCCAATAAATGGCCCTTAGGTTGTATAAGACCCATACAGCTGCAAAAACATCAAATATGTCGCTGATAGATTTTTAAAGCAACAGTCAAAGAAAATTCTTGTACACAACTTTAAACTCAGTATTATTTTATTCTTTTAAATTTCAACTTCTCATTAAATAAAAGGGAAGTGTTTGGACTTGCAAGCAGAGACATCATCTTCAGCATGAAGTTTCCAGGTAGATGTGGCCAACAGAATTTCTCCTGTAGCTAGACGAACATGGAGCAAAAAGAAAGAAGTAAAAGAGGAAAAATAATTGTGGGTGAATATGGCCCAAAATCACATCCTCATCTGATGTAAGTCTGCTAGTGCTAATGAAGTGTGCAGGGTTACATCAGCTGAGGAATTAATCCAGGTCTCACACTGAATGCAAAGAGAAAGCTGAGAAATGCCAAATGCCATCATGATATGAATGCATGGAGAAAATAAAAAGGTGAACTGGACTAATGAGGAAAATCAGCCTTCCCCGTTAAACAAGGCCCCATCAGATTCCTAAACAGCTTATTAGGAGTGCAATGATTTCCCAAACATTTGCATTCATATTTTACTGGACAATGCATGGCCTGAGTTTCTCTGAAGCCATTATTATATTTTGCAGGCATCATTTTGACACATTTTTGAACAGGCTGGAAGCCCTTGTTTATTCAGCTTCCCCCTTGGGCACTTCAAGAAGTTATTCTCCTGTAATTCCAGTTCTGCTTCACCTAGGTGTACCTTTAACAGATCTTGTTTTGTTATGAACTCAGTGACTGACTGACAGAGGAGACTGATTTTGAAATCTTGCCATCAAAACCACTCTGCCAACACAGTGGTGACATAAGAGTCCATATAAGGGAAGTTTAAAGAAAACAAAAGACTTTTCAAGAAGGGGTGGGGGGGAAATAACTCATTGGGACCTATGAAACTAACTTCTTCGCGAAACAACAACAAAAATTTGTAGGTAAGCTACAAAAAATCCCAGCAACCATCTTTGTTCTCACATCAGCCATACACTTTCTGTGCTTGGTACTTCTTTGTGTGTAATAGCTATAGCCAGGCCATTATAGAGCATGAGTCTTTCATAGACCTTGATCACATTAGAATTCAAGGTGTTTAAAGCATTGATAATCATTCAGAGGTCTTACAATCATCATTAATGTAACACCTACCATATAAGTAGACTTTCTGAAATAGAAAAAGACAAATTAATAAGGTGTCTTTTAGGGTTAGAACTTGGGTTTGTCTACCCAAGAAAAAAAGTCTTGTTGAAGACAAGAATCTAGAATATATGCATGACCATATCATGTGATCTAGCTGGTGTTAACCCTGTTTTCAGGGTCAGGTTGGATGGGGTTTTGAGCAACCTAATCTAGTGAAAGCTGTCCCTGCCCATGGCAGGGAGGTTGGAACTAGATGATCTTCCAAGATGATCTACCAAATGTAAGATGAATATAGGAACAGGAAAGTCAGTGATCTGTGTTCTTAGAAGGCTGTTATTTACATTTCTAACAAACTGTGGTTCAAGGACTTCCCTAGCTAGAAGTGAGATCTTTACATTAAACAACCTCAGGAGGACTTCTTTTCTACCAGTTTTTGCAGCTACCATCTGCACAATTGTGTGGCAGAGACTCCCATAGACACATGTTGCCCAAGTAACCTTTTCCTGTTAGTCCTGTGATTGGAGCTAACTAGTTAGTTGATGGACTCTACATCTTTTACTAGGGAAAAAATACTAAAGAATACTCCCTATTTATCTTCTCCATGAATGTAGGAAGAACCTATGTCATATATTCTCATTTGAAAAGTGAACAGTTTTAGTCTGTTAGTCATCACATGTACAGGAACTGTTCCCTTATCTTTTCCAATTCTATCATGACTTCTTTGAAAATAGCAAAACCAGCACTGCATAATATTCTAAGTGTGAGAGAACTATGGATTTATCCAGAGATATAGCAATGTTTTTAATTTGTTCTCTGTTCCTTTCTTAGTGAGTACCAAAACCTAATTCACCTTTTGATCACTATCAAGCATTCAGTTGATGTTTCCATCAAAATATAACCTCAAGATACAGATTCCTGAGTAATAAAAAAATCTGAAAATTTCTCATTTTATCCCAAAACTTGGATATAGATGCAGCTCTATTTCACAGATGAACCATCTCTGCCTCCAATAACAGAAAACCAAAAATTTCCAAATCAAAGCTCAGCAAATTAGCAACCAAATCAAATATCTGCTGAGCTCAAGATGTTTGATTGAAAGATATTTGCAATATTTAAACAATGTTACTGTTTGCCTGTTGTAAGCTAAGACACAGTATTAATATTCACCCTAATGCATGACAAAACATGTATTTTCCTTCCACAACAAGCAGAAATCTTTTAAATTTTCAGAATGTGCAACTCATTTTTTACCTGTATTTGTAATCCCATCTGAGCAAAGTCATGGAGGGAAGTTTCTGGTTGACTTTCTTCCACAGGAAGTTACACAAATAAAATATGCATTAAAGACCATGTGGTGACATCCATCTAAGTCATTGGAATTGCTGTCATTGAATTTAAAGGAACATGAGTTTTGCCTAGGATGGAACCTCTCCCTCCACAGTACAGCAGCCAGACTTCAATATTAAACAAAAGCAGTTGTCAATATCCCTGTGTAATCAATGAAGGACAGATCTTATTTTAGTCATTCTATACTGAAAAGCAGTCAGAGGGATGAATATGCAAATCCTGTTGCCCATCTCTCCTCACCAATCACAGTGAGAATCCAGAGAATCATTTCAGACCAGACTTCTAATTTTTAGAAAGCTAAAGTTAATTGTGATGAGTCCATACCTAGCCTCTGTTTTGCACTGTATTTCTTCTTAATTATAGTTTTAAGGAAAAAATACTAACAGTTATATATTTGAAAAATAATTGGAAAATGTTTCTCTTTTTCCATTAAGTTGGAGGCTTTGAATCTAAAAGAAAAATCTCTATAACTGCAAATTTGTGCTGTGTTTCCCACTGGGCTTGAATGTCATCAACTGGAGATACTCTTTCATTTCAAGGGAACTTTAAAACTCTTTGTCATAAATTACTTCCCCATCCAGTGAAGTGCCTGGGTCAGAAAGCCTGATTAGACATGCACAAATCTACCAAACACTTCCCATTCTTCTCTAGGTCATGGACACATTGAAAGAGCCCTGCTTCAGAAAGAAGTATGACCAAGTTACAAGACAGGTCTTCCCTTTTTTTCTTTTTTTTATTTTTTTGCTGCTATATTAGTGTCAAAACCTGGAGGACAGCATACACTGCATGTTATACTTAGTCATTTTTTCTTCTCCCCACACAGGTAATACCCAACAAGGCATTCCTTTTCCATTTTCAGCCTATCTCTCTCCATCTCTTAAAGTTCAACGCTTTCACCAGCTCTTAAAGTATTTTCTTCCCATAAATTCTGTAGCAAAACTAAGATTCCCATCAGATTTCTTGGGACATTATGAAAATTATTACTTTTATTTTATTAATATACTTGATATAGTATGATAATGTATTGCAGGACACATTAAAGGTTTAGTGCAGAGACAGAAGGGGGAACATCACTATAAAAGCACAGTTTTTACTGAGAAAATTCCTATTTTCCTTCTTTTTTCTTTCATCAGAAGAGCTTGCCAATCCTTCCTAAAGACTGTTGCTCCAAAATCATTGCAAGTGTTTTTAAGAACACTAATTTCCTTTCTTTAAGCTCATTTAGAAAAAAATTAAAACCAATAAGCAATAGAAGCAGAGTTCAGTGAGAAGCAGTATATAGTGAATTTAGCTGTACCTTCCAGAAGAGTGCTAAGGCATTGATGCAGGGTGCTGCAGATGGAGGATCTATTTTCAACAGAGACATTTTTATGTCCATTTCTCTTGTCCATCCTTTCATGCAATAAGGATAAGTGCTTCCTAGGTTTTCTAAGAATCTGAAGGTAACAGTTTGCTCACATATTCCAGACAGAAAGATCATGTGACTATCTTAGATATGAGCTATTCAAGGATTTTCCACTCTCTCGAAGGAAGAAACATGCTTTGCACTTTTGGAAGTAGTGTTTTGATAGAATTAGGTTTTTGTGGGTTTTTTTTCCATCAGGAAGCTGTTCAGTATGTCATTTCAAATGGTTCAGTTCACATGCAACATTTCATAACAACAAACCCAGTATGCCCTGAGTAATATAAGCTCAGAAAAAAGTCTTTCTGATTTGAAATACTACTTCATGAGAAGGTGCTATTTCACACTACAGTCTCTCCTTTTGGGATGTATTCCTTATGTGAATCACATGTCATTGAAGTCAACAGCCAGAGACTATGTTACATCAGATTTCAAAGATCTGTTTTCCACAAAACAGCTACCATTGAAAAGAAATGCAAAGAGATGTTGAGATCAGTTGAAAACTAAATACACGAAATGTTTAGTTTCATTGAAGTGTTTCATCTTAATGGTAAATGTCACATGAAGCGGTTTTTTTTTCCCTCATTCCTAGAGGACAATGGGGGGAATTTCCCTGCAGTGACTTTGAAATTATGACATTTCAACTTGTCTACTTTTGAGAAAAAAGCTAATGTTGAAACACCTCCATTTCCATAGGAATCAAAACTCCAAATTTCTTCCCACTCTGTTTTAGACAGATAGCCTATTTTTTGGACTCTTTTTTCAGTGTTTCTAACAGATCACTTAAGCAGTTGTATTCAATGGATGAAGAGCTTGATAATTGCTACTTTAAAGGCTTTAATACATCAGACTTTTGTTTTTGCAGATCCCAATCTAAAACAGTTTCTTTCTCTACTGTTATTGGTTGCATGGTCATTTTTAATCCAGAATATACCCTCTTAAAGATGGGGTGGCCAGCAAGATCAAAATTCCTTCCAATAAATGCAGAACTAAAGCAGTATTGCACATAGCTCATCAATACCTGAAAGGCTGGGGGAGGATTTTTTAATAGGATATGTGATGGAAGGACTAGAAATAATGGATGTAAATTGGAAGAGGGGAGATTCCAGCTGGATATAAGAAAGAAATTCTTCACTGTGAAGGTGGTGAAACACTGGAACAGGTCGCCATGAAAGGCTGTGGATACCCCCTCCCTGGAGGTGTTTAAGGCCAGGCTGGACAAGGCACTGAGCAGCCTGATCTAGTGGGAAGGGGTGGAACTAGATGATCTTTATGGTCCCTTCCAACTCAAACTATTCTATGATTGTTTGTTTCCAGGTCTGTAAGTAAAGCAAATGGAAGACCATAAGTAGGCAATGATTATGATGATGGTAATACTTCCTTTGAGGAGACCCCATGAAGTCTCATGAATAATGCAAATAGCTACTTCTGCCTGAGTCTTTCCATGCTTGAAATAAAGATAGAACCATCCCAGAAAAGCAGATCTACATTAAAAACACAAGACCACCGCTACAGGCTCTACAGACTGGAAACATTTTGGGTCAAATGTTCTCATTGATCTCATTTTATGACAGTTGGTGGAGTCATGCCAAAGTGAGAATTTGGCCTAGGAACCTAAGCATATGGCATTGTTCTATTACACTTGCTCAAGTCACAGTGTATTATTACTGAGAACATACTGGGCCCTTATTTGAGTGCTGGGGGAGAAAGGTTTTGAGCACAAGGCTATGAGCCAAGAATTCCTGAGTTCAGTGCTGGGCTCTATCAAACAAGCTACGCTGTTGCTGTTCCCCTGTGTGTGAAACACAGGGATGGGAGGATGAGAGTATCCACATTATTCTCAACAGAAATGTTGCCCCATCAAAGCCATCACCCTGGACCTTTTTCCATATTCTTTGGGGAAGGATGGGCTCCACCATAGCCTACCTCAGAGAATTGACAGGTGTTGATATACCCCCAGTGATCAAAAGAAAGCATCCCCCAAAGAGGCATATTTGTACTATCTGGCCAACTTTGAAAACTGATAGCATTCATGTTCAAAGGGTCAGAATGGCAGGATTTATATACCAACACATTTCCCTCCTAGCTTAAAGCGAGAATTGCTACAAGAATGTGTAGGTGATCTTGCTAACAGAGACATTGTGAAAGTTCCCTTGAGATTTGTACAGCTCTTGAAAGACTGGAAACATCACTTTATGTCAGAATCACCATGGCCACATGTAGGATTGGGGTCACATAGGACAGTGAGTGATGGACCATTAGCCAACATATTCAAGAGGTTTCCAAATGCTTAAGGCCAGACAGAATCACTATTAAGGACTTGTTGAGCCTCATTTCTTGCATCTTTCTCAGTTTTTTTGCAGTTGCCCTAAACTAGGGCAGACAGATTCCAGCCTAAAGGGTGAAACAGTGCTGTGGGCTACTTCTCACACAACCATTCAGCAGATATCGTGCTTGACCCATAGGTGAGCTTGCCCATTGCTCCCTGTATCTGATGCCATGAGGCTCTGAGGCAAAGGAAGTAGCTCAAATTTCCAACCTCAAACACCTGCAGCAGCCCTGGCCCCAGTGAAATCTGCAGCAGCTCTGAGGTGATGTGGGTGGAATAGGAAACAGCAGGAGAGAAGGGGCTGAAGGCAGCATCTGCTGGATTTAAGAGGTTTTCATTTGAGCACCTACTCCAGGAGTTTTACAGCACAAGCTAAAGAACTTTTTGAACTACCAGTGCCATTTTTCAGGAAGTCTGGGAGAACTCCAAAGACTCAGTTAGCTGGTAATGTACCTCTAAGATCCATTAGAAGATCTGGTATTTTTCTACACAACTCTTTGAGAAAGTTTCTGGCAGAAGCTCAAAGCCCCATTTATGTAGGTATCAAGGGGATAGTCATATCCCATGAAGCCAAAAAAAAAATAATCCTCTGCTTCATGGGTCATGGGTAGTGTAAAATTCTTTGCTTTACCCTAAACATACCACCAGCTTTTAAAGCTAGATACAAGGCAAAGATTCAAAAGCCAGCTTACAAGTCATGAAAGATCATGAAAGATCCAAATCCTCACTCTTTCCTTTCTCCTGCTAGAACAGATTGGAGAGGTTGCCCTCTGAAAATATCTATCTTTTTCCAAAAGACCAGAAGGTCTAATCCAGGTGAAGACAGCTCATCCACAGGTCGTTCAAACGAGGTGTCAGAATGGCCACTGCTCGGCCCTGCTGATACAACTTCAGGTTTCCTCTTCCACTGTTCATTTCATGTTGGCTGTCACACATTCCCCATCTAGTGAGGCTGAATGAAATGAAAACACCACCACCCTCAAAGGCTGAGAATGGTTGTGCTGGCACACAGCATAGAAAGCATTTGGGGACATTTCAGCAAATACTTCTGCATTCACCAGCCTGGGCATTGCTGGTGTGGGCCAAACATGTCCAACAAACATCACTGATGACGAGTCTCAAGCATTGAGGCTGCATTAGAATAGCTGCATTAGGCTGTATTAGAGTAGCTTTCATGCAATGAGTGAGGACTGTGTTAAGGAAAACAAAGAGGAACACAAAGTTTTTGCACAGATAAGTTGTGGAGGATGAGCCCAGAAGTTTAAGACCAGGCTGGATGGAGCTTTGAGCAACCTGGTCTAGTGGAAGGTGTCACTATCCAGGGCACTGGAGCTGAAAATAGATGAGTTTCCTTCTCTTGAGAGAATCAAAATCCACCTAGATGTGTTTCTGTGTGACCTGATCTAGGTGTTCCTGCTTTGGCAGGGGGATTTGACTAGATGACTTCTTGAGGTCCCTTCCAATCCTGAAATTCTGTGAGCTTCAAGGTCCCTTCAAACACTTAACAGTTCCATGATTCTAAAACCATCTAGGGAGCTTATCCTATTTATCTGTCTTTTCCCCTGAGGGTCTGCTCCTGTCCAGAGTGAGGTATGGGCTACTGGGACAGCTATGAGGACAGCTGAGACATGGGGCACATCAGAAGCAGGTAGCAACTTGAAACACCAGGTGGTTTCGTTGTAAGATACAGGCTCACTTTCATCCTGGGAGAAGATTCAATTCCTTCTAACTCAAACCATGCACACCTGGCAAGTTTCCAGCTTGGTCTTCACCCGCATACCCCCATCTCCCACACTATGCCTTACGAGGCAGTTTCACTGCTGCAAACAATCTGATAAGCCTTCCTGATCTTCCCACATGCTCCTGAGCAGCTTCTGGTCCAACAGGCAGCTTCTGATGTGCTCCATCAGCGCTACACAGCTCCCTGCCTGTCCCAGGGAGGCATCTGCAAGTGATGTGCCAAGTCCAGAGCTGCTGGGGATGGGGAGGTTTCCATGTGGCATTTCTTCTGTTATTCCCAGACCACCACATCCTCCTCTTGGGTTCATCTCATGCTCAACCCTCTCAGTCTTCCTTGGTTCTTCTGTGGTTTTGTTACATCTGTACATTTGAGGGACCCAGGAACTTAAAACCTCTGAGGTTCATTTTTCTCAGAGCATGGCAGCATGATGACCTTCCCACCACTATCTGCAGGTGTCTGAGAAAGCATCTCTCCCACTGCCTACATTATTCCCTGCTCTTCACCCCACACGCACTCCGAGCCCAGGCAAAATTCCTACTGAACCCAAAGGTGATATTGCCTGATCAAGGGCTACAGGACTTCATTAGAAGTTCATTAAAATCATAGAGTAGAATCATAGAGTGGTTTGGGTTGGAAGGGACCTTAAAGATCATCTAGTTCCAACCCCCCTGCCATAGGCAGGGACACCCTGCTCTTTGCCTCGTGCAGCATGACCTTAAACAATTTCAGAGAGGGAGAATCCACAGCTTCTCTGGGAAGCCTGTTCCAGTGTTTCACCACTCTCACAGGAAAGAATTTCTTTCTTATATCTGGCCTGAATTACCCCTCTTCCAATTTACATCCATTGTTTCTAGTCCTTCTATCACATATCCTATTCAAAAGTCCTACCCCATCTTTTCTGTAGGCCCCCTTCAGGTATTGATAAGCTACTCTGAGGTCCCCCCTGAGCCCTCTCTTCTCTAGGCTGAACAACTCCAACTCCTTCAGCCTGTCCTCATAAGACAGTTGCTCCAGCCCTTCTATCATCTTCATGGCTCTCCTCTGGATCTGCTCCAACAGGTCAATGTCCATCTTAAATTAATTTCCATGGAAGGCACTGGGGTGACAGGTAGCTGTTCTTAAGTGGGATGAAGATAGCATTTTTTTCCCCTGGTTTTCCACAGCTTTGTGAGGCAGCTCAGATGCTTCAAATATCAGCCTAGCCTCCAACAATGTGATTTGTGAGATCCCTTTGTCATCTAAATTCCCTTAAGTGGAAATATGTTTTCTAGCAGCACAGAAACTCTCCTCAAGGCTTCTGTTGTACCAGGTTAATCAACCATACATGACAGCAGAATTAGAGGTGCTAGTATTTTATGTTCTGCATCTAAAGTATGTTTCTTCGTGTGTACTTAACAGGCTTTAATTTTATAAAACATTGCGCAACAAGGCACCTTGGGGAAGAGCAATTAACTCAGATTATGTTTTCGTTTCAGTGAATACCAAATGAGAAACTGAAATACCGATTTATGTAGCCACAAAGTCAAATCATGTTCCTTAATACTGCCTGATTTTTCACCGTGGCTGTCTTTGGTCACAGCCAACCCTTTTAGTCCTGATATGCAATTAAGAAGTTTCTCAAACCGAACTCTCCCTGACAAATGGATCAAGGTATTTTATAATCACGATACACAGACAGCCAGCCCTGTTTGAAGTTAATTGTGAGGCTCCTATCATCTCCAGGGAGAGCAGGAATAAACCTACTGAGGACATTTTGGTGTAATTTTCCTGTTGATGACTATCACAGCCAGTTTATGTTAATTAGTGATGGGGATAGGCACCGTGGAACGATTTGAAGGATGAAGGTACTAATTTAGGATCCAATCCAGCTCTCATTAAAGTCAATGGAAGGATTCCTATTGACTCCAATGGGCTGGTTCAAGCCCATAAAGACTTGGTTCACATGAGCTCATGTGAACCTTCACATCCAATTTCTCACTACCAAAAAGAAGTGATGCATCAGCACCTGAACCACTATTCGTGCAGAGGGCTTAATTTGGTCACCTTGAGTCATGCACAGCAGCTCCTTACTATGCTGGCCATTTCCCTGGGATCAAGAGGTCTGTGGACAATGTGTAGTGATTTGAGCTGAGTCAGGATTCTGTCATCTGGAGGATTTTCCAGCTGGAAAAATTGGCTGCAGCAAGGGTTGGGATGGGAAAAGAGGAGAGGAGAGGAGAGGAGAGGAGAGGAGAGGAGAGGAGAGGAGAGGAGAGGAGAGGAGAGGAGAGGAGAGGAGAGGAGAGGAGAGGAGAGGAGAGGAGAGGAGAGGAGGAAACAAATTTCCAGTCTGCACCCACTAACAGTCTCACTTTTAATTTTCAAAGCTTTCATAGAGGATGCAAAGAGCAATCCATTCCTATAGTTAACCCAGGACATCACATCCTTTCCTTCCCAGATCCACTGTGGAGAGTCAACCTGATCCTGGTGGGCCATCATGGACCCTGCTACTCCCCCATCTCCAAACTAAGCCTCCTCTGCTATTCCAACCACTGATTCCTTTGCTCCCTTGCTGGCAGCTGCTTGCCCAGCAGCCTGGATCAGGGAGAGCAAACAGAAATTGAGGCCAGGCAAAGCAGAAAACAGAGGATCTGGTCTCCCTGCAAGGCTTCTCTCAAGAATCAGGCAGCCAGAGAGCCAGAGCCTTACATCCAATTCTCCCAAAAGGGATACATTGGAAAATCCCTTCCCATGCAAAATAACAGCTTCTCTTACTTTCTTTTATTCTGTGCTATAAATCAACTATGATTCCTATGCAGTTGTTTTTTTTACTTTTCACATAATCCCAAATACTCCACCACTGAGAAAAAATTATCAATGAGGTATTATTTTCCCTGCAGTAGGAGAAGAATTCATTCTTTCTAGCCCAATTGGTAGAAAAATGTCATTCAGTGTAAATAAGGTTGTCATTACTGCCTATTAAGAGATATGATTTCTTTAGACACAAATACATTAAGCCTGTGAAAAGTTCATGAAAATTGAAATTTGATTCCTTCAAACAGAAGGAGAGATATTTTTTCACAGCATTTTCCAGGACTCCTAATTCTTATGCATGTCCTACTCTGACAGATAGCTCTTTAATAATGACACCCTATTACCTGTGTTCATTGCTCTAGGTTGGTTTTTTTTTTCATTTTGCCTATCCCACTCATTAATAAAAGTTTTACCACTTTTAGTTAGCATGCCAGTGTCAGAGCAGCCAGGGAAAAGAAGTTGGCTTTTCATCTGTCTGCTGCACTTACAGAGGAATCATTAACTAATTTCCAGCTGCAAATTTCTACCTCCTAATAATGTTCAAGCCATGAGGAAATGGGATTGAATTTCATATTCCAGCCTGAATTGCTGAAGCTAGTAATGGCCACCAAAAAAAAAAAAAAAGCCATTTTTGATACCAAGGAGTTTGATGCAGCCTTTAAAAGATAAAAGAATTGGGCTGATTGAGGCTCTTTCAGGACAGACCTGATATTTAAGCACAAAATGAAAAATGTGTTGGGTCTTTCCATTGTGCTCTTCCAGGTGCAGGGAAAAAAACACATAAAAAACCTGCTATATCATGAATACTTACTACTCTGCGACAGGATATTAACTGTCAGCCAAGCAGCCCATCAGATAGCTTGGCTTGCCTTCTCTGGGCCAGAAATTAAGATTCCTATGGCTCTTAGTCAGCATTGCTACCAGGGAAGGCAGAGAAAGCCCTCCCCTCTTGCCAAGGCAGTAGCAGTGCTGGTGAGCTTGTCTCTGACAGAAGTCACTCTTTGCATATCTTACACCCATCAGTCTGGGAATTAAGAGATAAGGAGCATTTCCGTACATAAATAACCTCTGAGCTGTCTTTGAAAATGGAGCTCGGCATTTTCCAGCTCACCACTGGCGATGGCATTTCTGCTTATGCAAGGCTAGTTCATCATAGCCCTGACTCAACCTTGCAAGAAACATCATGAAGGCCACCCCCAACCCCTGAGCTGCCAGGGTGACTGGATCTCAGGGTAGAAACCTGCCCTGCTCCTCCTTCTCCCAGGAAAATGCTGGAGAGTTTGCATTTTTAACCTTCCCCAAGGTGGGGTGGGGGCTATTTCCTAAGGACGAGTGATTCAGGCTGGGGAATCAGTTCCAGGTCCACCCATGCTGCCTGAAAAAAAATATAAAGTAAAAAAAATTCCCATATCCATCTGGCTTCTCACAGTTCCCCTGTTCTATGGGTGTTTCGTTCTCCATCTGACTGAGTGTGAACACCTGCACCTGCTCCAAACTGGATAACACCTGGTATTTAAGCTGCCTACACCAATATCCTCAAGAAGAACCCACAGAGATGGTTTGGCCAGAAGGTTGTTTGGGGCCATCAACAAAGCAATCAGGCCAAAGAAATGGCAAACTGATGTCCCTGTACAATGTCTTGCAGGTACCTGCACCCATGATAATCTCTCCTAGAACAACAGGTGAACCCTGGAGTGCTCTGTGAAGGCAGGAAGGGATGGCTGGAGGGAGAAGCACAAGGCATTGTCTAGCTGCAGCCTTAAGCATCAATGATCACATCAGGACAACAAAATACAGGCCTGTGCTGTATTTTGGGAGGTCTTTTTGGCACAGAGGGTGCCAAATTCCTTTCCATAGTCATCCCCTCCCCTGGTGTGCATATGCAGATCTTGGTTTTGCTGCGTGGAAAGAGGCACAAGCAGAGGAAGGATTTGGGCATATTTGCTTTCAGTTCGTGTATCCTGCTTGTGGGAAAACACCATGTAGTTAGAACACAATTCTGACCTTCTTATCACAGCCCTGTGGCACTTGCTCAGAGAGACCAACAGGAGAAAACAGAGAAAAGGACCTGATGTGCAATCCTGCAAACTGGTTGAGAAGACTGGCCACAAAAATACAGCTATCTTATCTCTCTTTGATTTCCCCCTGGCTGTTTCCAGTGTGTCACTCATGGAGTAGCTGTTCCCCCAAAAAAACATTAGAGGTTTTATTCTAATCCCTGTTGTTTCTCATCTACACCCAGCTCTGATGGCTGTAAGGCAATCTGCTCTTGCATGGTGAGGAGATGAGACCAGCATATCAAACTCCACTCAAGCCTCCAGGAAGGTCACAGCATCCTTTCCTATCCTTACACCCCAGAATTTCAGGACCTCATTTCCACAATTCCTTCCACTCACAGAACAGTGTTTTAAAATCCCTGGACAAATGCAATAACTTCTTTTGTCTTTTTTCTCAGGATTTCTTCTCTGAGAAAACACAGACATCTTCCACCAGACAGCTCTTCAGCTGCTTTGCAACCTTCTGGCATCCCACCAGTTACACTGGACAGGGTTTTTCTTCTTCATTTCCTGATATACATTAGAGGCTTCATAGAGCAGTAGTGGAAACAAGGAATTTGTTCTTTGCTTTTTTGCTGTCCCCTCTCAAGCCACACTCAGCTACTGCAGTGAACTGGTTTTCAGACCTCTGTTCTGAAAGGTCATCTCTACCTAGAAAAGCCAACACACATAAATCACTTGAAGTCTACAAGACCTTTTTTGTCACCTTCTGCAGGAGTAGAGCCAGGCCCTTGAGGATTCATTGACAGCTTTCACTGAAGTTTTCTTTAATGATAATTCAAAAACTGTTCAAAACACCAGCTTGCATCAAGAGCTAGAGCTGATCTCCGGGTACTGTATTGTATCAAAACCATTTAATTTCATTTATGCAATGCAGAAATCTCCTGAAAGATGGATAAGTTTAAACACCAAGCAAATGTTTCCCTTGAGGAAACTCTTGCCTCCTATGCTACTCCCAAGGAGGTGTAGTTTCTTCTGTTCTGTAGAGGATACTGTTTTCTCCCTGTCTCAACTACATTTACCCATGCCTTTTGCTCTTTAGAGAATGATCTTTGCAGAGAAGCTCTCTAACCCAGGTACATTCCATTTCATTTCCAGCTTCTAAGAGAGGTACTTCATTTAGAAAAAAAAAAAAAGTGTTCCAACTGGAGAATAGTCTAAATCTTACTTTTACTGATTTAAGTAACACTTTAAATCCATTGACAGTAGAGTCAGGAGGGTAAGTGCCACCTCCATTGTGGGTTTCATGGCTGGGGGCACTCCAAGACCACGAGGAATGCTGATGAGTTTCTGTTCCAGTTCTTGACCTTGGTGAGCAAGAGAAGTTTCCCATTCTGTTCCAAACTGGATATTATATCAATGACTGCTTTCTTCAAAACAGGTAAAAACTAAATTCAAGGCACAAATAGAAGAGGGGGTTATAGCCTGACTGGCTAAAAGCAATCCACTACTTGAAGGTAGAATGAAATACTTCTCCCTGTCTCCCACCCAACGGTCTGAAATCCCATTGGTTTAGGTAGGTGTTTCCAGCTGCAACTGAAGAATATTTTTGGGAAGTATTATTTGCCCTAGCAATATTACAGAGTACCCCCACAATACTCCCTTTCTTCATGCAATGCTCCTTGTCCCAGTTTCCATTCCACAACAAGCAATCCCAGCATAGCTGAGGAACTGGACTTGGCCACACGGGCAAAGCTATAACTATAGCATGTTCCCAGCTAAGAACAGAAACCAACATTTAAGCTTTAAAGCAATCTTGTCAGAGAGGCAGATCAACTAATGATGCCTAACACAGCAATATCTCTGCCCACAAGAGACACAACACACAGTGAGTGTTTGTAAAAAGATCTCCCACTGACTCCCATAGATATGCATCATCACAGCCAGAGCATGGGTGGGGTGAGAAGGACAAGCCACATGAGGGCAAATATGTCCAAACGTGCTATCTATCTCCTACTACTACCATAATCTGGGATGAAAGGACTGGGATCATGAAGTGAGGAGGAGGCTGAAAGGAGCCTTGTGAGAAGGATAGAAAATAATGGAAACAGGCAATGTGGTAGATAGATGGTTTTCAATGTTATTGTGGATAATCCTTGGATGACGGTATCCAACTTGCATTGGGTTTTCTGTTGTTTCTCATTTTCTAATTCCTGAAGGATTTTGCTAGGAGAGAATTCTCTGAATTTTCTCTTTCTGGAGGGCAAAGGTGGGCACATATTTCCTGTACATCACACCCCAGAGTGGGAAGGAGAAACATTTCAAAGCCTCAAGGAGAGTGGGAGAGATAGCACAGATCTATGAGCCAGGAGAGCAGGTTGCATGGAGAAATTAAGTCACAAATGATGTGACACATTGCACTGGGCAATAAGAAGGACTTTTCATAATTTCCCCAGAAAGAATTTCATCTCTGTCAGCTGCAAAATATTCATGGCAATGGTATTTGTTTTCCACGGTGTTCCTGTTTTCTCAGGTCATTTTACTCCACTGTAATAAGAAGGAACAGGAGATCTACTTCAGCAAATGGACACCTCAGGACAGGATGTCCCTGTGGACTTCCTCAGAGAGTCTAATTCCTGGCCTAGCTCTGTTCCTAACAAATCACTGCAGTAAATTTGACAGTGGAGTTCAGCCAAGACTAAGCACTTTGGAAAATTCCAGCCCTATTCAGGTGTAAGAGATGGGATGAGAGCAAATCACATTACTCTTCCGAAGAGTTAACTTCAGCCATGATATCAGGGGATATCACTGAATCCTCTGCTATAGAAAATTGGGTCGTTTGCCATATTTTTTCCCATACCTGTGCATATCTATTGCATCTGCATGCCATGAATATATTTCCTGAGTGGTCCTGAGTGACGTAGAATCATAGAATGGTTTGGATTGGAAGGGACCTTCAAGATCATCTAGTTCCAGCCCCCCTGCCATAGGCAGGGACACCTCCCACTAGATCAGGCTGCTCAGTGCCTTGTCCATCCTGGCCTTAAACACCTCCAGAGAGGGGGCATCCACAACCTCTCTGAGCAACATGTTTCAGTGTCTCACCACCCACAGCGTAAAGAATTTCTTTCCTATATCCAACTTAAATCTCCCCTTTTCTAATTTGTCTCCATTACTCCTAGTCCTTCCATCCTGTACCCTATTAAAAAGTCCTAACCCTGGCTTTCTGTAGACTCCCTTCAGATATTGAGAAGCCACTATAAGGTCCCCCCTGAGCCTTCTCTTCTCCAGGCTGAACAACCCCAACTCCTTCAACCTGTCTTCAAAGTCAGTTCCTCCAGCCCTCTGATCATCCTCATGGTCATCCTCTGGACCCACTCCAACAGCAAAATGTCCTTCTTCTGCTGTGGTCTCCAGAACTGGACACAGTAACTCCAGGTGGGGTTTCACCAGAGCTAAGTAGAGGGGCAAAACCACCTCTCTCAACCTGCTGGTCACACTTCTCTTGATGCAGCCCACAAACAAAAATCTGCTGTTTCTCCTTCAGATTATCTTTGGAAAAATTTTGACAGTCTTTTTGCTGAGAAATGTGACATTCCACATCCAAAATTTTGACAGTTCAGAGAGCCAAGATATCTGCATGGAGAAGAGCACTAAAGAAGTTTTTTGTTGATTTTACCCATTGCTAAATATGGATTCAGGGTCCTAAATTTAGGTCCCCACTTGAAAACAAAATTCCTGATTCAAGTGGTTTCAAAAACACATTCGCATATGAAGCCCAGGGGAAAGAAAAAACCAAAAAATCAAAAAACCAAATAAAAATCATTCACATCCACACTGGAAGCAGGGGATGGCCATTCCACTCCTTTGAGTTTTGCAATCTTTACTTCTGGCTAAAAGCAAAGCCACTTAATCTTCATTTATCTCTGGAATCCTTTGTTGGCATCAAGGTCTTGAAACAAGGATTTCAGCCAAAACTTTGCACTGCATCAATGACTAAAGGTCTGTGTTCATGGGGAACTGAAAAAAAAAGGATCAAACCGATTCTGTAAAGCAAACATGAAAAAGTAGTGACTTCCAGAAGCAAATTCTAGAGATAAAGTAGTTCCATCTCTGTCTCAACTATCTATATGGGAGTGATTGTCACAAGCCTTTCCCCTAATCAAACTCTTAGCCAATATGAGCTAGAATTCTCCATTTGAACCTACATCTACCTCTGAAATTATCAAATATTAGCATTTTGAGATCAACTCTAACTAATAACTAATGTTCAGCATCCAAACCCCCTTCATGTTTTAATCTGTTCCCTCTAACTTTGGCTAAAAATAAAGTTACAATGTCTATATGACAAGATTTTGTCCAAATTAGCTGACTCAAGTTAGTCAATATAAGAGAAAGAAGCACTTTGTGTAATCTTATTTCTACTTTATCAAAGCATTTACATTTGCTCCTGTCTTTAAGTTCACCTGTGAGTGTATTTACGTGCTTTCAGGAACTGAGACATAGGCTTTTAATGACATGAAATCAGAGACTTCTTCCTATCTGAAATAGCACCTCTGCCTTCCCCTGAGCATTAGAGTTTAAACAGTAAATTACTTTGATCTCAGCTACACTTCATTTTGGTTGTGGAGTTGCAAAATAAAAACCCACATGACAAGGCTATGCCAAACAAATTAACACACCACTTTGCCAGTCTCTGTCAAAGCCCCAGTCTGTGAGCATTAAATCAGAGATTTAGGGTAGCCCAAGTTCTGCTGCAAGTTGAAATGGATGAAACCAAAAAGAATATTGTGGGTCTAGTGGGAATCTTTTGTTGGTTTTGTGCATCATCCTTTATAGGACCACACAGGGGGAAGAGGATATGGGAGATATCTGAGAGTCACTCCCAAAACTGGAGGAAAAGATGTGATGCTCTTTCCACATTTGATATAACCTAAAGTAAAAGGTAGCATAGATTAATTTTTGGTGGAGATTAGCAGAGTCAGCCATGGATGTAAAGATCATAGAAAGTATGTGCTTTGAGCTGACCTCCCTCTAACTTTGTTCATCACCAGGTTATATTTGCTATTTCAAACTGGACAATGACACGCTTCAGTCCAAGGTGACCCTTCTGTGATGCACAGCCTTGGCTGAGACATTTCAGGTTTTAACAACTGTGTCAGGCATCTGGCAGATACTAGATATACTGTATAAAAGCTGGAATATGGGTTGGAAATTGGTCTTCAGCCCAGTGTGTTCCATGATAGTAATGTGTTGACTGTGAACAATGGATAGGGCTCACCTCAATCATATCTGTGACCTCCTCTCATTCCCACCATCTCCTTCTGGCTGGCAGAGGATCTTATGCTGCCACACTGCTGAAAAAAAAATCTTCATTTGTTTACTTGTTTGTTTTCTTTTTTCAGGCCAAGTGAGTTAATGACCAGAGCAATTCCCTGATCTGAATCACCATGAAGAACCATGAACATTAGTGTGAGCACAAAGGGAATGAGTAGCTGTAAATAAAAGGAGATTCAAAGGACCCTTCCAGTAACTCTTTCCAGCAGATTTTTCAAGAGCTATGCCAGATTAAAGCAATGACTTAACGACAGCATTAAACAGTCAGCCTTTACTCAGGCAAATTTTCCATTATCAAAGGGCCATTTATGTTAGTGGGAAAAATCCCTACCCTCAAAGAATTCTGGAAGTGCAGTGACAAGAGCAGAGCAAGTATTTATAAAAGTTACTCCAGAATCTGGTCTGCTCCAAAAAATCATAGAATAGTTTGGGTTGGAAGGGACCTTAAAGATCATCAAGTTCCAACCCCCCTGCCAAAATATCATCCATTTCATCTTGGTTTAGGTTCAAGAGACCCAGAGCTGCCACCTGAGCACTCGTTTTATGTGCCATTCTTGTAGCAAGAAATATATCTTTACCAGAAGGTTTTCCCAGGGCTGCTATGAAAGATGCCCTCGTGGAAAGGAGAATCAGCAGCAGAAAAATCTGTAAGCAACCTGAGATTCATTCTCAAGAATTCTCACAGCCCATCAGATGAGATGTGTGCAATCTCAGGGCGAGCATGTGTCCTGTTTATGCCCCAGGACCATACACGCTGAGCTCAACCAAGGGGAAACTTCCCCACAACAGAGGCAGCTTTTTTGTGGAAACAACAAAACAAAAGGGAGTGCTGGGACTGGCTGCCCCCTCAGTTGGAGGAGTGGAGGGTGTTGGGTTTTTTTTTCCAGCTATCCACCTGCGCCTTCATATCTGCCTCATTTGAATGCGTTTGTTTGAGCTTTTTAATTAGCAGAGGGCCAGATCCTGATTACATACACACATGGGTACAGCTTCAATTGATCCCAAAGCTGGCCCATCTTGCTGACCTCACAAACCATCTACCAACACCTTGCATTGAAGCCGAGAGACAGAAGACACGTATCAGGCACATCAGAGAGCAAAGGGAGGGAGGGAGAGCAGCAGGAGTGGTTCACCGAGGAGATAACAACAGCTCTCCTCTGTCTCTCTGCACCACTGCGGGATGGGATGGGATGGGATGGGGCTGGGCATGATCTGGCAAGTCCTGCTGATTTGCTTCATCCCACAGATTACCCAGCAGCCCCGCATCGGTACAGTCCCACTGCCGATCACATGATATCACCCCAGCATGAATGCTCTTTAAGTTGCTCAACAGCCAAATGCAGCCCCAAGAGCCCCCATGGGTATAAAGTATCTCGCTTTCCCATGCAGAGAGATCAGAATCAGGCAGAGTATTGGGTTAGGGAGCGGCAATAGTTGTTCCATAATTAACTCTGAAACCGGGTTCTCATTAGACCTTGCTTTTCATAAACACCCTGCCCTCCACGCATGCCTAATTTCCTGCTGCTCATAGGGACTGAAGGCAGCAGCAAAGCTCTCATGGGTTCCACCAAGGCAGATTCACACCCACATAAGAAAGGGCAGTGAACTGGGTGCATCTCCTTAACAATCTTCGTTTTTCCTAGATATATGCACAGCACCTTGCAGCCTGAAGATCAAGCCAGGCAGCTGCTGCCAATGAATGTTAAATACCTGTCACAGTGACACTCTGAAAGGGCAGGATATTATATCACCCTCCACATTGTGTGAAGTGTTTGCTCAGTGTCAGCTCTATTCAAAACCACTGTCACATCTCTTTTAGATATTTTTTTATTGTCTTTCGCTGCTGTTGTTCCTTGGGAATATGTATGTGCCCTCATTTATTCACAGTGCCCCATATCTGCAACCCAATAAATGTGGGCAGATGTCTTGTCCCACGGGGAGCAGACCCTTTCTTACATGTCAGCATCACTCCCATCTCATCTTTCTCTGGAATGGGAGTTTTGCCAAAAAGAGGAGACCAAGAAGCACAGCTAAGGTGGAAGTGCAAGAGTGGATGAAATGGGGATGGGTGGCAGAGTACACACAGCCATACATATAGAGGTCATTCTGAGCTCAAATTCTTTCATGTGTGGGCTTCATCGCACCATTGAAGAGCAATATGTGCACTTCATTTGTCACCCTGAGTATTGCTACTGCACGGATTTTAGCTCTCTGTTGCCATAGCCTACTCTTCTGCCCTACCTGACCCTCACCTATGCCTGGAGAAGGTGCTACAACCCATCCAGTGTACCCCAGATGTCAAACATCAACCTGCTTAACATTAGGCAAATTGTATCCAACCTCTGGTACTGCCAACCCCAACAGCAGGGTGCTACCCACAGGCAAGGAGGAGGTAGGAGGCAAGGAGAGCATAGTTGTGCTCCAAATGCCTCTTCCCCTCCACCCTGGCCCCACAAACCTACACCCTGTTTCATCTGTTCATCAAGGTGGGAAGATGATACTGCTACGCTTCTTGAAATTAATTAACCCTCCACAATCTGAGCATTTTTTTTAGCTGAGGGATGTCTTCTTAGCTGGTTTCCAACCTAAGGAACCAATGATGGGGTCAACATGCAGTTTGAAAAATCAGCACAAAGAAGATATGTCTGGATGAATGGAAACAGATACCCAAGGCCACATTTTTCATATTGATCACTCAGCTCATGATTCCAGAATAGGAAAGACATTGCCTCATTGCAGTCACCTATGCTGTCTCTCTACTCACTGGGATCCCCCATTCCAGGGTTGTGATTTATAGACAACCTCCCCAGTCTTCTGAGGAGCCTTCCTCCTCCTCCATTACTCTCCAATTTAGTACCCCTACTCCCCTAGCTACCTAACCTCACTTCAGCTTGAAAACCAACCCCAAAAATGTGAGGAAATTTTCTCTGTGTGGTGATCACAAACAATACAACCAAGGAATTGTCTAGCTGTGGAGGGTAGAAATTTAAATGGAGAAAGGCTTAGTGATTCTTCCTGTCAAAAGAGCAAAAGACAAAACTCAACAGAGCCAGCTCAGAGCAATGAAATCCTCTGTCCAGTTTAGTCAGATTCCAACTGCTGTGGATATAACAGGGGTGAAAGCTGTTGTGTCTGTTCAATGTGTAGAAGGAGTGTCATCGCCCCAACAACACAAGGTACTCAATGAAGGCACAGGGGAAGGAGAAATAGAGATGAAGAGACATGCCCTAGGCCATATAGCAAGAAAGCTCAGAGCCTAGTACAGCCTTGGGGGCTACTGCACAGTCACTAATAGCCTTCCCAACACCCTCCAGGTATTTAGTTGAGGAATCTCCAAGAGTGCTACTCCTACAGATATCACAAGCTACTCAACTCAAAGCCCCATCTCACCCTGGGATGCCACAGCAGCTATAAGCAAGTGTTGGGCACAGTGAAGCCCTTCTTCCTGGGCATCCTCATTCATTCAGTCAAGAAGGGATGGTAGAACTCTTTGTATATACAAATAAATTATTGCAGTGTTTAACTTCACCAACTACTTGGTAAGAAGAAATAAAATCTATTCCCTTTTTTTTTTTTTTTGAGCCAGACAGCTTGAGTGGTTCAGGTCAGCCCAGAACCTGGTTTCTAGAGAGGAGATGGACCTGAGAACTGGTCCCAGCACGTATTTGAGGATTTCTTTGGATCAGGAATCTCCAGCTGGGGGGTAGCCCCAAGGCCAGCTGTCTACCACCCTCTGCCAGCTCCCTCCAGCCTTGGCAGGAAAGCTTGCTATGATATGCCACAATTTCTAGCCAGCATCATACCCAAAGAGCCATCTTAACTAGTCAGGGCAAGTCAGAGCAACCCAAAGGCAGCTGGATGGCATGTTTTCTGAGTCCCATGTGTCCTCTGCAATGCAGAGAGCCAAGAAGACCCTGTAGTGGGCTACTTCTAGGTTATGGCTCTATCTATGTGTGCACATGGATGTGTGTTTGTGTGTGCATCAATGTGAAATGTGGTGAATAACCGTGAATCAGTTCAGAGCCAACATTACAGCTCCAGGGGAGTCAATCCAACATTGTTACTCATCTAATTCCAAAGAGCAGTTATTCCTTTTAGTCAAAGTTTTATTTTTATTTCAAATGTGATGTGGTTACAAACTCATTCCCTTGTATAATTTTGCTTTCCAAGTTAATTACAAGATGTTCTAATTAATTATATTTAATGATTAACGTACAAACTCACAGGGAATGAACATAGCTTAGAGAACATTTGCTCTCAAAAGATATGTCTAGACTAGTTTGGTTTATCAGGAAAAGGTTGAAAAAATTAAAATGAGAGAGCGCCAGGGAGAGAAAGCAAAAATACACTGTGCAAGAAAAAATAACAATAAAAAAAGAAACCCAATTATGTCCAAACAAGAGCATATTTTTCTTTGGAGTTCAAACACCACCTTTAACCATCTCCCCACCCAGGATCTGATTACTTTTAATGGGACTCTGCTTGTGATTTAAGTTGTTGTTCATTTGTACAGTAATTAAGCTGAGTTGAGCTGGTGTCTATTACATCATGGTTTATATTATGAATTCACACTGCAATTATGTGCGTGTGTGCAAGGGTAAGTGAGCAGAAAAAGGACCTTCTAGTCAAGATTGAACCTGATAATTCCAGCAGGCTGAGTTTAGCTAAGCTCTGCCACCACTTCTCCATCCTCCACCATGTCACCTTGAGACACATGGGTGACACACACAGAACACCCAAGACACATACAGGAGCAGGGATACTGCCTCCAGACATTCTAGTAACACAGGTATTGGAGTAAAATACCCACGAAGAAACAAGATCTTGAGACTGGCAGGATAATCCTTTACTCCTCAGGCTAGATGGCTGTTGTCACTGGGGCACTAGTCACTGAGAAACTAAACATGTAGTCCAACAGGACAGTGACTTAAAACAGGGTCTCTGCTGCCACAGAAATCACTCAGAGCTTGTAAAATGAAGCATCCATCCAGAGATAAAGAATATACATATATATCTATCACACACTGCTTGTAATGCACATACATCCTATGTATATATATGTCGGTTGGTTGATGGTTGGACTCCATCTGAAAAGTCCCTTCAAATCTAGGCAATTCTACTGTACTAAACTCGTTTCTAATGCAAGAAAATTAGACTTTTACATGGGCAGAAAATGGAAACAAAAATAGGTTTCAAAGGCAGGATTTAACAGCTTGTTTGTTTATTTATTTGTTTGTTTGTGCCCTTTGACAGCTGTTTTGTTCAATTTGGCAAATTATCAGTGGGCTGAGAAAGTACCCATAAATACTGGTGCCAAGATAACCACAAGATTTTCAAGCAGCACGTTCAGAGCCCCCCCGGGTTGAACCATGTGGATGCTCTGCCTGGTTTAGTACTTGCGGTGTCATGTTGCTTGACGAGCTGGCTGGGGACAAGGACACCCCTCCACGAGGTGCTGCACAAACACAGGCTCCATTGTTCACCCAGACAGCTGAGTGCTCGTGGCAAGGGATACAGATATGGCAGCTTTCATTTTGTGCTGTGAGAACAGGACAGCATCATCTCCCTAGATTTATTCCCACCAGAGCAAATACTGAAGTCTCTTTTATCACCTCCCACCAAAAATTGCACTGGTGCAGAATGGAGGGAGAGAAAAATCTTGTTTCACCAATTTCTGACAAATATATCTTATATCTACCTGAATGAAAACAACATGTTGAGAGATGCTAGCCAGGGCAGGTTGTTATTGACATATATACTATATATACGTATAAATACATATATTTTTAAGGGACTGGGAACAGGAGAAAGAGAAATTAGAAGAAATAAAGATTGGAAAACAATCTAAAATAATGCAGTAAAACAAAACTTTGCTTTCCTGCTAAAGAAGTTTGCTTTCATTCCAGTATAAATAGCCCTGACTTGCTGTCCCAGTTGTCCATCTACAAGACTCTGTTGGGAGATCTAGGAAGTGGCCACAAATGGATTATGAGGGTTCAAGAGAATGACAGCAGCAGAGAAGGGAAATGAGGAATCCAGTCCTTTTTGGCTCTTCATTAAAGGAACTTGTGGAACACAAGGCAATAGGAAGGAACAAGTTAATATTTGGATAAACCAAGCATCACCTTTATCCCTCTTTCCTTTTCAGGGCTAGGATCCCAGCTATGCTCCCAAGTCCCTATTTAACATCTCAGGCTACATTCTTGAAAGCATTTAACTTGGTATATTCTGGTAAATAAAACATGAATGGGGCTGTTCTTTAGCCCAGAGGCCAACTGGCATGGATGGGTTTGTGTCCATGCTGATAAACCTCTCTCCTTCCAAAACCAGGGGGCTGCATCTGAACTGCCTGTGGTGATACTCCTTGGCCCAGGATGTCCCTGGACCATGCCCAGGCATTGTTTGGAAGAGTGCTAGTTGGAACAAGACAAAACCATCTCTAGGGACCATGCTAAGGGTTGGAAAAATTGGAAGATCATTTGCCAGTAGCTGGGCTTGATCCTTGGCGTTGTTTATTTTATCAACAAAGCCATAGCTTTAGGTGTTTAAGTGAAATTATTTAGGGACCTAATTCCCATGAATCTCCCTGAAGAATACACCTTTAAAAAAAAAAAAAAGGTTTCATTGCAATCTGCGTGTGGCTCAGGAACCTACCTAAACTAACCAATAGAGAACACTAAGGGGAAAAGAGAACAAAATTAAATGTTTGAAAACCTGCCTCCCTCTAGGATGTAGGTACAATATTCTGAGCAGCAAGGGGACACCTCCCTTCCCAGAGGATTTATGGCCTTCTTCTGGACTTAAGCAAAGAATTTTCTCTTAGAAACCCAAGGAAGGGTCATGTACTTTCTTCTTCTCTACCTCTTTATGTCTCTTCCAAAAGGACTTCATAGCAGATGTGTAAGTACTAGGTGAGCTCACTCCTTCATCCATAAAGATTTGGACCATCTTTCTAAGAGAGTGTATGAAAAAAGTGGGGAGGAGGAAAGTCTGGGATGCTGAAGGACAAATAGAATGTGTTGAGAGATGCTCGCCAGGGCAGGTTGTTCTTGATATATATATATACCATTATTATTAAGCAATTGGGAAAAGGAGAGAGAAAAATTACAAGAAATAAAGATTGGAAGACAATCTAAAATACTTTAGTTAAACAAAACTTTGCTTTCCTGCTAATCCCACTGAAGTCTCTAGCCTGGTGTTGTCTCAGCAGAACATATTCTGTGAGAAACTTGGGAAGCAATTTGAGTGTCTCTGAAGTGCTTTGACTTTCATTGGCTCACCCAGTATTAAATCATCTGGCAGCGCAGAAAAATGTTTAAAGTTAACTTCCACACACAACAAATTCCTCTGGAAAACTCTTGTCATTCATCCCAGTTTACCCAAAGCCTGGTAGCACTGATTAAGCTGGGGCTGGGGTTTTTTAAAGTGTTTTCATTTATTCTATTAAAAAAAAAAGCGCAATTAAAAAAGAGTTCTGCTGACTTCTTTGGATTTACCCACAAGCTGGAAAACTCAGAAGGCGGATATTTAAGTTGGAGAAAACCAGTGCTAGGCTTCTGTCCTTTATGTCAGTCATCCCTGGATTATGAAATTGGGATTGCAGCTCACACAGGACACTGGGGATTAAAAGCCTTGTGTGGGTAACACTGCAGACACAGGGAAGCAAGGTGGACCCTTCCTTACCCCTGGTTGCCAAGCAAGGGCTTTAGAACAAGGCTAAAGCCAATGCTAAACACAGCCTAATGTCTACACTTAGGGGTGGTCTAACAGATCTCCTCTGCCCCTGCTTCCATGTGTGGGTTGTTTATGTCCACTCTAGTCTTTTCCTCTCTACTTCCCTAATGGTGAGGAGGCAATGAAGTCATTGGTGCTCCCTGATTGTGTTTCTGAGCACACTCCTACCAGTTCTCAGCTGACCCAGGGAGATCCTCATCTGCCAGCAACTTGACATGTCTTCCCAAGGGGTCTCCACACATCCATCAGGTCCTAGCTGGTCCCGTTGGCAGCTTGACACCTGCCACTTGCTCACAGTTGCCTCCATCCCCTTCAACCCAGGTCATCTTGGCTTTTTTCCCTTGTTTCCAACCCAATTCCCTGTTCTCACTAGCTGTGCTGACAGTCCTGCTCATCTCTTCCTACCCCCAGGCCTGGGAAGCTGAAACACCCCCGTCAAGTAACACACCTAGTTAACTGTGTAATGCTGTACCTATGGGGCAATTCCATCCCAGCACCTGCAGGGATCCTGATTACACCCTAAAACATGATATTTCAATTTCATTATCTGATCGGGCATTAGCAACGAGCACCACTAATGAGTATATTAGTCAGTTCCTTTATTAAACTAGCGGCAGCATTTGATGCAATGACCTCCTGATGTAGCTCTTTGATGCCATGTGATTTGATTTTTATTTCTTCTTCTTTTTTTTTTCCTTTTTGATTGAGAAAAAGCACAGCAAAGCAAATAGAAAAATGGTGAAAAGCAGAATTAGCACATCCACTGTGCAGGCAAATACGTGTCCAGCGTGGAGAATGAGTTTTACAGGGGCTGCAGAAAAGGCAAGTGATGAGCTTTTGCTAGCTACTATTTGAACATACCCATTCATTATTCCTGCCATTATTATTATTATGATTTATTTGTTGTTGTTATTCTCTTGCACAGCCAGTCCTGTGGACTGGTTTTGCCATCTATAACCTGGCAATCTTTCACCCTTAACAATTACTGTTTGGCCTTATCACCACAGGGTCCCTTGTGCAAGAGACTGTGCAAGACTGTGAATAAAAAAGGGGATGCCAGCCCTGGGGCATTTCCAGTGTAAGTGTCATATGAGTGACAACAGGCAGATGAGGAAACAGGGGACACACGTGTGGCTGATTCAGGGGTGAAGGTTTGGAGCACAACTTCAGGCTTAGCCAGCCCCATCAGGGAAGCATTACATTCAGGCACGAAAATTTCCATGTCCTGGCAAAAGTCCAGGCTGGGGAATAATGCAGAACATCCTACTGAAACTCCTATTATAGTTTTCACCAGAGAAATGATTGTACTTTTCCTTCTAAGTTGCTCTGCTGGTGTGGTCACAGCCCTGGATGACTCTTGCAGCCCTTTCCAACCCTGACTGTATTTTCACAGATTCCATCTCAGGTCCAGTTCCAACCTGATAGTTAATCATGAAAGTCTTCAGGGCTCCTTTAGGTAATTACTGGAGGTATTAATTTTGCCCAAACTGAAGTATTAGGTTCTTTGCACCCATGCAGTTGGTTTGCATGGGCTTACATAAGAAGCATTTGCACTGGCCATAGGTTATTTGTGGCACTGTTCTGGCATGCTGACATGTGAAACACCATTGTGTGATCCACCTGGCTTTGGGAATTTGAGGCAGACTTACTCAGGCTGCTGAAAGTAAGATGCTAAATACACAGGAGAGCTTAACAGAATTATTTCTGAAGAAATTTTCCTCCAGGAGACCAAGAAGTAGCGAAGCAAGCTGGGAACATGAGGAGAACATGACACAATAGATAGTGGTAGATATTTGGTGCATGACCTTGTGTCCAGCAGGCTAAAATACAACTGCCATCATGCCAAATATGTACTCTAAACCAAAAAGTCATGTACCAACAAGCTCATGCCTTCCCTTCCATCACAGGTAAAGCTCTCTTCTCCCCTCTGCCATGGAAAAAGGAGTCACCAGAACTGGGGCTTTTGTTTCATCCAGAGGAATGCTTCAGGTTTCTTTTCAGAGGAGAGCCTTACAGCAAATCCTAGGGTCAAAATAATTCCCAAACTTCAAACAACCACAGTATGACTTTGCTTGACCAGGTCTGGAAGGTGAACACCACCCACTTTCATGTTAGTCAGGAAATGCTCATTTTGAGGAGACAACCTACAGAAGACCTAAAAGGAACCACTCTCCTCACAGTATGTTTCTGGATTTTTTACAGACTCTCTGCTGCAAACTACCAGCGAAGCAGCATGTCCATGCACCCTCAGCAGCTCTATGAAAGCCAGGCTGAACCCCAACATGCTCAGATCTTCCATCTGACTGCCCAGTTAACATCCTCCTGCTGTCTCCTTAATTATAATCCCTTTATTTTATCTAACCCCAATTGTAACAGTTGGTGAGTCACCAGGCTCCATAACAAGACGATCAGGACACATTTCATATTACACTGCAGTTTTCATTCCAGGGCGTGGGCTGAAGGCGTTGTTTATTTATTTTAATTTGGTTTGGTTTGGGGTTTTCTCACATGTGATGGAGTAGAGAGATTTAAGCAGGGGGTAGAAGGGTGGAAGGGGTAAAAAACAAAAACAACCTCAACCCATCTGGATCAATTAAATCTTGTTGAAAAGTTTTCAACCCCAGGGTTGCCTGAGGTAGGTCTAATAGTCACACTCCTTGGCATTTAATGAAAATGCTAATGATTTCTCCTTTGGAATATATTTTCACTTCTAGTTTGAACAAGAAGAATCTCTCCTCCAATCAATTCCACAAGCTCTTTTTTTTTTTTCTTCCCCGTTTTTGCGCGTGCCCCCTCAGGGCAAATTAAGAAATTATTGCCTCTATCCAAAAAGTAGCTGAAATGTGCAGCCTTCTGCTTCACGTCACTGGGGTGGGGAGGAAAAATCTTTGCATGGGAGCAACAATCCCTTTTGTGTCTGACTTGAAGAGGGAAAAAAATGGCGTCAAACCATTCTCATCTTGGTTCAGCAGAGAAAGCTGGAGGTGAAAAACCAGCATAGAGCCAACGGGGCTGACTTTTCATTTACTGTCAATGAAGACCTCACCCACAATGATAAATTTTCTAGTTCATTGTAGCAAGGATAGAGGTGAAAAAGAGGGATGTATAAATATACAATGAGACCTATCTCCCCCTACTTCTAGGCAATGGGTGTGGAGATCAGGGCTTCAGTTCATCCCCACATGGCAGAGAGAGGCAAATTTACTCAAATCCCAAACTATGTGCTGAACTTTTTTGATGACCGAAGTGTGATGTCTGAATCAAATGTGTCAAGCGGGTTGATTGCCTCAAGTCAAGCCCAGCCAAAATTTGCAAAGGAAATTCAAACAAATCACAAGAGTTTCCAGCAAAGGATGCGAATACTCAGCATGGGTTTACAGGCATTGAAGGCTGATGGGAAAGAGAGGATGAGTGTAGGAAGTGCCTTCTTGAAAGTGCCATCAGCTCAAGGGGAAAATAAACAATCTCCCTACAAAGGTCTAAGAGAAAAGGCAAAGAGGAAAATCAGTTTTGCCTGTACTAGTACAATAAATGAGGCCAGGGCATGTGATTGTCCCACTCTTAGCTGTGTCCCTGGAAAGTTTGGTCCTCCTGCTCCTGGTATGCTGTGGCATGGTCCAGAAGACATCATGTGCCAGGCATCATAGAATAGTTTGGGTTGGAAGGGACCTTAAAGACCATCGAGTCCCACCCCCCCTGCCATAGGCAGGGACACCTCCCACTAGATCAGGCTGCTCAGGGCCTTGTCCAGCCTGGTCTTGAACTCCTCCAGAGAGGGGGCATCCACAACCTCTCTGGGTAACCTGTTCCAGTGCTTCACCGCCCTCACTGTAAAGAATTTCTTTCTTATGTCAAGTCTAAATCTACCCCCTTCCAATTTACATCCATTGTTTCTAGTCCTCCCATCCGATATAATATTAAAAAGTCCTTCCCCTGCCTTTCTGTAGGACCCCCTCAGGTACTGATAAGTTACTATAAGATCCCCCCTGAGCCTTTTCTTCTCCAGGCTGAACAACCCTCCGTGTGACCTATGGGATCACTCTCTTTTAGTGAGGAGGTGGATTTTAGAGTTTAGCTATACCTTGTTTTTTGTCTTTGGGGTCAGAGAATAAGCTCTGGACCATTTTATTTACCATTTTATTTACCATCGGCCCGAAGATTGGCTGTTAATAATTTTAAGAGGTCTATCAAGTCCTAGGTTGAAGGTGTTGATGCAGAAAATGTAGGCTGGCATCAGCAATAAGCCAGACTTTGAAACACCTTCAGCAGTAGAGAATAATTAAAGACATGGATGTAAATGAAAATTGCAATAAAACACAGTGTGTTTTCTGACAAAGATAGATCATCCTGAACTGACCTGATAGTTTGCTTTGATAAGATCACTGATTTTCTAATGAAAGGAAATGCAGCAGATCTAATCTCTCTGGACTTCAGAAAAACATTTTTTATGGTTCCTCATGGGAAATTATTAAGCGGTTGAGTATGGAGATGAGGAGAACACTTTTAAGATGGAAGAGGGAATCACTACAGAGGAAACAGCTGTAAAAAATGGGATTTACAGGCAAGGTTTTTCCAATAATGATAGTAAAACTTCTGTCTTGGTCTTCACTTAACACATAGAGGACAACCTCCAATGCACCAAAACAACTCCAGAGAAGACAACCCATGTTATGGTAAGAGAATATACATCTTGGCTTGTTTAGCTGAACAGAGACTGAGACAACACCGTTGATTTACAGAAATACATCAGAAGAGTAAATAGGGAGGAAATATATATATAAATTTATACTAAAATACAACAGTGGTACAACAAATGGCATGAACTGAAACTAAATAAATACAGGCTGGTGGAAGAAAGACTCCAGTGAAGACCTGAACATCTTCCAGTCTGCACAATGGAGGCAAAAATGTCCACACAAGAAACTTCCATCCCCAAGAACCTTTTATAGCTCATGGAAGGTATTAAAAGAAGGAAGAGGTATGACCTAGGGACTTGAGATGTGCCCTCCTGTTTTACAGGTCTGTATGGCAGAGAGAACAAGTAAATGCTTTGAGGAAAGAAAAACCTGTCTGGTGTGCTATACCAAAAATTGCATGGTTATCCTTTTAGCACCTGGTACTTCCTTTTTCTCACCAGGCTGCTGGTGTTTCACTTGTAACAATACACTAATTGAATAGCACGTTGACAGATTTGCATGCCACAGTCCTCCTGCTCCTGATTTCTTTGTTGCATGTTTGTACACCTAAGCCTGAAGAAAAACTCTAAGAAAAAAACCCAAACAAACAAAACAACAAAAAACACCAACAACTAGCAGGAGAAAGCAAACCAACACACATGCACACAACACTTCCGAACTGGTCCTGGGAGTAAAAAATAGTAGGAAGGGATAACCACCACTCTCAGGGCTTTCAGATGATCAGGTTGGAGAAGCAGACATGGGAAAAGAGGATTTCAAGAAACAAATAATACTTGTGCCTGAAACGGGAGCTTCACTGTAAAGAGAAAAGAAACATATGCTCTTCAGCTGGAGTAGGTTTCTTATGTTGCTCAGAAGTAACTGGCTCATCCTCAGTGTAAAGGACTGGTGTTGTGTTAACCTTTCTGTATCAGTTTCCCTTCTGAGTCCCCTGCCAGAGCCATCAGCTTAGATTATTTCTGATGGGCAGCACAAAGAAGAGACCAAGGTAACTCAAGTCCCTCATGCTGCTGAGCAGACATTCATCTGTGCTTCCTGGAGACACGCACAAACGCTTACACATATATTTATATCCTGTCAGAGCTGGATGTGGCCAAACAGCATTGGTCAGGTGCTGGGACAGGTGGTGACAGTGAACTGACAAAAGAGATCTTTAGGTTTCACAGGGTACCACATTATTTTGAATCCCTAAAGTTCGGTTCCTTCTTCTCCCACACCTGACTTTGTCCAAAACTGAACCACTTGGTCACAGCATCCTTCTCTCGTTGCCCACTGAGAGCAGCAATGGACCTGAGGAAGCACTGCAAGGGCCCTAGTTATCAAAGCACAAGCAAAATGTGTGCTCTGCAGGTAGTTTAACAAATTTTGGGTCCATCATCATTCTCCCAGTTCTCATGTGGTCTTATTTATGCTTAAGCCAGCATTCTGAAACAGGCACTGCCAGATTCTGCATCATGACTGCTCCAGAGTTGTCTCTTTTATTATGTATCCATTCCTAACTGAAAAAAAGAAGGCATTTGCCTCAGGGGTAAAAAGGAGGTGAGCTACTGTCTGAGCTCTTCTCTGTACCACCCTCTACCTCACATGGCTTCAGAGCCAACATACACAAAGTTTCCTTTGCCTTCAACCTACGTACCTGAACGCAGTCCCACTCCTAACTATTCCTTCCCTGCAGTTGTTTGCCCACTTCTCGGAATTATATTCCAGCTGTGCGTGGCCTGGATCCAGGGGAGAAAAAACATCTCCCACCATCTGTGTCCTTGCTTGCCATACACCTGGATTCTTGCAGTACATGAGCATTCACTTCCTTCATTGACCAAGACTCACGGCTGGAAGTTATGATATTTCCCTGGAAATAGTGCTGGGAATTATCTCCAAACCCTGCATTTAAGGAGAATAATGTCAGAGGAATATGGACTTCATTTTGATCTTTATAGCATCACCTCCTCTCTCTCCAAGCTCAAAGCAAGGCAGATTGTGACTTGCCATCTTGGCCCATATGAACATCAAGATAGATGCTAAGGACTTCTTTGTTCCTTGAATGTCAACTGTAAGTGTGAGTCACTGTGTCTTCAGGAAGGAGGGAACCTCTCAGACAAGGTCTTTCTGAGGGAGAGATGGGAATTGATAGCTGGTGCAGAAGATCCAGTTTCAAAGATATGAAGCCAGATTCTCAAGAGCACTTGTCTCCCATTGATTTTTAAGTGCCTTGTAAGATCCAGTCATGACTGAATCTGCATTAATTTTGAGGGAACCCAAGTGCTTTGTTCCACCTTGTTGTAGTGCTTAATAAGACAAAGTACCTACATATTGCCTGGATAATAGCTTAAAGCTCGGTTGTAGTCAACCTCCTGTTGAGTTTTGCCTCAGAACAACTGTCTTGCTTTGCAAAGTGTGATCCTTCACCCCTCCATAGAGTGTCTTTTTCTCATTAGGTGAATTCACTGGGATTTCTTACATGAGGGTGGAGCGACTTAACAATGAACAACTTGGCAAAAATGGGCTTTATGTAATTACTTGAGGATTTGGCCCAACATACTGGTACAACATGAGATGTATCTCATGATCTTCCACTTGCATAACCCTCTTCCTCTAGTTGTTTATTGTCATCCCTCGCTGGGTTAGTTCCTTGGAGCAGAGACCTTTTATTTAATTAGTTGGGAAAGGGCCTGGCTCACCTACAGAGCCATCCTAATAATGAGAAACAGTGCTAACCAACCCACAAGAAGATGTGAGCTTCCTTGCAAGATGTGTGACAGAGTGTGACCACAGTGATCAGTCATGCTCTGATCCAGGAGAGCTCCCCTTGGTTTGTCTTGAGTGGAAAACTTACCACCAATGTCTCCCCGGGGTTTTTCTCCTCTTAAGTTCAGAGAAATGCCATTATGATAGATCACCTGCTGATTAGATTTACCTCAAATAATAGGGTAATGTGTTTCTTCCAGCCTCTGGAACTCCCTTTCCAAGGCATTGGAAGAGGGGGAAAAAATAGCAAGTGACCAGAAGGACTCGTGGAGCTTGTTTGCAAGCAATTTTTATCTGATGGTTGATTGACTTTTAATAGAGTAGCACTGAGGTTGCGACAGGAGATCACACAAGCTTTCTTATTAGGAAAAGAAGAAAGAAAGGAAAAGAAAGAAAGAAAGAAAGAAAAATGAAAGTAAAGAAAAAAGGAAAAAGAAAAAGAAAAGGAAAAAGTAAAACAAAAACAAAAAGGAGAAAAAGGGAGAAAGAAAAATAAAAAAGAAAAAAAGAACAAGAAGAAGAAAGATAAGAAGAAAAAGGAAAAAAGAACAAGAAGAAGAAAGATAAGAAGAAAAAGGAAAAAAGAAAATAAGAAGAAAAAAGGAAAAGGAAAAAGGAGAAGGAGAAAGAAGGAGAAGGAGAAGGAGAAGGAGAAGGAGAAGGAGAAGGAGAAGGAGGAGGAGGAGGAGGAGGAGGAGGAGAAGGAGATGGAAAAGGAGAAGGAGAGGAATTTAATCAAACATGAATTTGGTTAATGGCTAATGGCTAATGGCTTCCTAATTTACTGGCTGGGCAGACAAATAGACAGGCACACACATCCTGGCACAGAACATGATCTCAGGAACCAAAATTCCATTGGAAAGGCAACACAGCTCATACCCTAGGAGTGAAACACCAGTCTGCATCCATATTGAAGATCAGAGTTTGCAAAGAACCCAAGAACAGGCAGCCCAACAGCCCTCATTTAGCCCGTGTGTCATACCTTCCTTTGTCACTGCTTAAGGAAGAGTCTGGATTGAATCAAGAGGTGTCATTGACTTTCTCTTTTTCTCCTATCCAACAAAGCATCATGGTAAAACAGAACTGGAAGAGCACGTTACATGTGTGGCTTTTTGCTGTTTGTACTACACAGGCTGAACACAAGAAGCCATGTTTTGGAGTCTCCCTCTGCTCTCAGGTGGGAAAAATGATGACACATCCATAAGGCAAATCAGGCACTACATAGACTAAACAAAGGCCAGAAGGAAGGCTGAATGTGCTTTTTTTTATTATTTTTTTTTAAGCTCAAAAAGGGACACAAAACCATCAAACATTACCACCTTCCCCATTTCACCCAATTCTTTTAATAGCTCCCAGGCTGTGGATGCCAGCTTTTATCAGAGACAAAAAGACAATCTGAACAGCAACAAAACTGTGCTGGAAATAAAATCTATTAAAAAAAAAGGGGGGGGAAGAAAAAAAAAAACAATTCACACTAAAATATTCCATATGCTCTTATGGGAGGTTGCCCTCGGCACATAGAGAAAGATTGTAACTAGGCACAATCTGATAAGGCAAAATGCAACTGCTAGCTACTAGGCAACCACCAAAAAAAAAGAGGGGGTAAAGAAAAAAAAAAGACAGAATCAGCATACAGACAAGAAAGAAAAAGGTAGAAAAGGGAGGTGAAGCTGAGTTTCTGCCCATGATGTATCACTATGCATGGAAGAGTGGATGTTAATAAAACTTTGTGAGGGTTTCCAAGTGAGGCTGTGAATGACTCTGCAGTTTGGAGGGCACACAATGCTGTCTGTTGTAGTCTGGCTGGTTTTCTTTCCCTCTTCCTTGCATGGTAGAGAAGCACCACGCTAACCACATAATCACAAGACGTTTTCGGCACCTCCTTCTCCCTCTCTTTGTAGGTCTCATCCCATTGTCAAGCCTTGTCATTAATAGAGGCCTTCATCCTGCAATATGAAGCACGCACAGGATGGCTGATTCTCACAGCTCTTCACATGGAGAGCAGCTTTGAGCTGGGATCACAGAATCATAGAATGTTTTGGGTTGGAAGTGACCTTTGAAGGCCATCTAGCCCAGCCCCTCCCCTGCAGTAAGCAGGGACATCCTCAACTAGATCAGGATGGTGAGGAATAATGTTGCCAAGGTCTGCAAAGCTCATTTTGCTCCCAACTTATGGCCTCCCAATAAAACCCACGGACATTAGCACGTAATTAGAAGTTAAACTCTGGAAGATCTAAACCTGAGATCTCTGAGGACAATTACTCTTTCCTAGCAGAAGATCACTCATTAGGAATTCGACGCACTACTGCAATGAATATTAATGTTAATAAGAATCCTAATGCAGCAGATCTAAGCTTGCAGGTCTGGTTCATGCAGACTTCCTGCTGAAATTAGCCAGGCCTCCACACAGTGCACGGAAGAGCATCTCCTTACAAAATGGGAACACGATCCCTCAGCCCTTACCCCATGGTAGCAGTCAGGCTCAGGAACCTGGCCAAACAGCTCAGCAAGATGAGCCTGTACAAGGGCCATTTTACTTAAAGGAGAACTAATCATGGAAACAAGGCTCTCTGGATGTGAACCAAGCCCCTGAGTCACAGAGCAGGAGAGCAGGACCCCCCTTTTGTAGTTTCTGTAGAAACACAGAGCAACGTGGGAACGTGGCCTCGCACGAGGAGACAAAGGGCAAAATCCCTGATTCTGGGTTTTTAAGGCAAGCTCTTTTCACACTGATCCTCTGTTTGGCTTTGAGCAAATCTCTTTGCTTGCTTAAGTTTGTTGTGTGCTTGGTTTTTGTGTTCTTTTTTTTTTGTTTTCTCAAAAATTAATACTGAAAATGGGTTTCGACATATTTTTCCTCTCGGGGGTGCTGGGAGGTTGAGTTAATAGATGCTTGCCAAGCAAGAGGAGATTCTCAGATGAACCTCACTTCCCCTGGACGTGTACCATGCTCATTGAGGCCGTGTCTGAGCGCTTACGCATGTATAATTAAGAAGGACCATGATAACAGAAAGTGCAGAGCACTGCTCCTTTCTCACTGCATAATCACATCTTGGAGGTGGGTGGCCCAAGAGGGAAGCATTGCATCAGGTGTGACAGGGTTTGCTGCTGAGGTGTGCTCTGAGAACAGTCGGGTGTTTTTTTGTCTTTCACAGAATCAGGGCTAGGTATATAACCTTTAGAATTTTCACTATATGCTAATTAAACCTTCCCTGGGCATTCAGCTATTCCCTCCAGCCCCTGCTTGCTTTCTCTCTGCAAACCCTTCTACAAGCCTACACAAGCTCCCATCAGATTTCATTATAATTTACCTGCAAAATGCACACACTCCTGCTTTCATGTAAAAAAAAACAACCAAAAAAACTCAATTGAGAAAAAAAAAAAGAACAACTTAAGATATAAAAAACCATTGTGAAAGCCAGTGAAATAATCTCTTGCCTACAAATCAGACCTGGGATGGTTGGAATTAGACCTCCCACATCACGTTAGCTTGGAGGGCTCTCCCTTCCCCTTAGCCTGCAGTGGAATTCCCATTCCTACCACCACGGTGGAAACCAGACCTGGCCCAGTGTCTGCATACCACCCCTCCTACCCCTCCTGAAGCTGCAGAGTGTTTACTTCAGGATTAAATAATTGGAGAGGGAAAGGATCATGAATTGACAGCCATCTCTTTGTTGTGTGTGCTATAGGCAGGGCAGGTGGAAGAATTCTGCTTGGGTTGGAGGCAAGGTTGCATGGCCACTCCAATTTTTAGTCACTTTTGTCACCTCATCTCAGGTGAGGCAACATGTTAGAAAGGAGGAAAAGACAGTCTGAGAAGGTGGAGTTGGTACATTCCCTAGTGTCTTGTACAGCCTCAAACACTCTGTATGATTGAGTCCTCACTTCTCTATGACAACTGCTCCACTACCCATAAGCAAAGAAGGTCCTTTTTGATGTATAGGATCAACTTGAGCTCTATTTGTAGTTGTTTTGATACATAACCATGGCACTCTATCATCTCATTGCTGTTGATTCCACACATTGTATTGCCAAAGATAACTTTGCACACGTGTTGATGGTTATCTTGTCATGCTTGCAAAGTGGAGATGCCTCCTAGCCAAGCAGTACAATTCAAGCCCACAATGTCATCTCTGAGAGCCTCACATGGCCCAATGGCCATCCCAGTGCTGTGAGGAGCACTGGGTTGCTCTCACTCTCTGGGATTTGCTCCTCTTTTCCCACTTGTGTCTCATCTTGAAAGCCAAAATGGTCTCCATCATGGTGGCGCCCATCAGTACTCCATGTGCTCATGCATCAGCCTTCTGGAAAAAGGGAGAAAAGAGGAGGGGAATCACAAGCAGAGACAATGCTCCAGGTTCCACCATCTGCAAAACTAAAAGTCTTGAAAATACTGACTCAAGTCAGTGGGTGCCAACTCAACAAAGCCTGTACCGCACCCTCTCTTTTTGGCATACTTGAAGCAAATGCTGGGGAGCCTTCAAAATGAGGGCTGTGCAATCACCAAGATCTACAAAATGGCTTGCAGGACTCTGCCAAGCTGGGTGCTGAAGCAAGACCTTGGGGAAGGCTGGAATCAGCAGGACATTTTGGGAGCAGTAGGATCTCAGATATTTGGGCATTTCATCTACTGAGGTTTGCAAGAGAGTATGACAAGGAGTAGGTGGGTCAACAGGCAAGCAGCAGCCATGGCCACAAGCACTTACTGCCTCCTGCATTCATCCACCACATCAGGAACATGACCCTGAGGTGGGCATTCAGTGGTAGAGCCTGTTAACCACCCAAGACTCGTACTGCAAATGCTCCCCAGCATGTACAATGTATTTTACAAAGTAACTTGAAGGTACTTGAAGGGGACTTTGAATAAGATGTTACAAAAGGGGCTGCTACTCTGCTGATCCCTGCTGTGATGACTGGTGAGGTAGGTAATTAGGGATTATTACAAAGATGTCAACAACAATCAATGTAATTCACTAAAATCAGTTGACTAGAGTTTTCACACTGCACATCTTCACATTGTGGTAAGGACAATACACCACCACCACATCCAGGAGAAAAGCACATCAACAGGCCACTTCTCTTTAGGAAGTCCTAGGCAGAGAGGATATACAGATCCTAAACTTGCAGAAAGTCACTTGTAGAAATGGGATACACTTTGGTCTTTTGGGTGTGATGGGTTGGGAAGACCAACAATGTCTTTTAGCTCTAATGACTTTGGCAAATATTATGAAGAGTCTGAAGTAATTCCCATAGAACAGTTGACAAGGCAAACTCTTCTTGCCTTTCCCATGGAAGATGCAAGTCCACACTCAGCCTACACCCACATTCAGAGTTCATATCTCATTGGCCCTTGTTGGATATCCCAAGGCCAGAGGGCTGCCAATGTCCAGTGGAGAAGTGGCAACCTCAGTGATGTATCTAGGTTCATGAACCCCTTTGATAGCTGAATATTTTTCCTTTGTGGTTTGCCAGCAAGGGAGATGATGCATCCTCAGCCATTCCCAACTATAAATTGGTTGGCAGTTTTCTGACAGATTGCATGCCTCACTCATCTTCCTTCTCCTTCAGTTATCCCAAAGTCAGATTGTTATTTTCCATAATGGGTAATGGCTGTTTGCCCCAGGGGCAACTTGAGATCTCCTAGGCTTGCCATGTAGCTAATAAGTAATTGGTGGTTTAGGGATACTGTGAAGTCTTGTGTTTTTCCTTGGAGACATCAGAGAAGATGAGAGAAATTATTTCTAATGGTGAGTGCATTAATTGCAGGAAGAGGAGGTTTTAAGAACCACTGACAAATATCAGCCCATAAAGAGTGGAGCTGAACCTGTCTTCAGACACCTTGAGGTAAGAGTGAGGGATTGACTTCCCCCCACCTTGAAGTTCCTCCTCTGCTACTAATTTATCATAGAATCATAGAGTCACCTAGACTGGAAGGAAGCTTTTCAAACCATTGAGTCCAACCATCAACAGAATTCTGACAAAAAACATCCCTAAACCATATCTCCAAGCACTATATTTACAGGAAAATAGAATATTTACTTCTGTTCTCTACAGGTCCTAGTATCCCCTCTCTCTGGAGGTATTCAGATACTTTTCAGTACTACTGGAAGGATCTTTGCCATTATCTCTCCATTCAATGTCATCAGTCAGAAGCAAGGCAAAGGCAGGCAGCAGAGGCAAAAGCCTTCAGAGATAACCAGCTCAGCAACCTGGAGGGCTCATATAATCTTTGACTAGAAACACAACAATGTTTCTGAGCCACCCAGGACCTCCTCTAGAGGGGTTTTGCTGTGTTTTTTTGCCACTGAGATGTACCATTTAAAGACATAATCAAACAGATTCCTGAAAACAAGCCCTGACTGTAAAGTTTCTCTGCAACCCCTGACACACCTGCTCATGCAGCTATTACATGGCTGTGTGCTATCAAAGGTGCAATAACACGGCCGTATCCTGCTAAAGCTCCAGGGGAAAGCTGGAACAGAAAAGCCTTCATAGTCTTAAGGCAAGGAAAATATTATTGCACTTCCACAAAGCAGCTTCCCTTCCTCCAGAACAACCACCTCAGGTCTTTCATCTCAGCCAGCTCTTGGCATTTATTATTTTAGAGCTTTTTCGCATCGAGGAGCGATTATTTTTCTTCTTGCTCTGAGATCACTCCTTATTGTTAGTCAAATAAATCAAATCGGTGGAGAAAATAGCAAACTCTTAGCAAAATTATATTTCATCAAACTGCCTGATCCTGAGGATCCCAGGTATTTATTCGACATGAAAAACTTACTCAGCTGGATTTATATATATAAATATATATATATACACATCATATATATGTACACATACACATTTCTACATCATAGGTGTGTTTATGTTCATGTGAGGGCTAATATCAAGTCTCTTTGCTGCCGGAGGTGATCACATTTCTTGAGTGCAGACCTAAAGACTTGTCTCTTTCATAGGTAACAAAGAGGAAAAGACCCAAAGACTTCCATTGCTTTCATTTCCCTGGGGAAATTTAAGTTTTGTCTGCAAGAGTGGCAAGTGCTTCAGTGGGAAAGGAGAGGAAACAGGATCGTGTTCCCATCTGTGCTTCTCCAGTGAAACTTTCCTGACACACTCTGGGAAGGCTGATACAGGTAGTGAAGTCTGAAAAAAAAAATTAGTAATCCTAGGTTTCTGGGGAGATTCTGAGAAATCCTGCTCAAGGCTAGATATAGGAAAGAAATTCTTTGTGGTGAGGGTGGTGAAACACTGGAATGTTGTGGATGCCCCCTCTCTGGTGGTGTTTAAGGCCAGGCTGGACAAGGCAATGAGCTGCCTGATGTAGTAGGAGGTCTCCCTGCCTATGGGAGTTGGAACTCGATGATCTTTAAGGTCCCTTCCAACCCAAACTATTCTATGATTCCATGATTCTGGAGCATTGGAGCATCCCTGAGTGCCAGGTGGTTCCTTGCTGCTTTCCACGTGCAAGGGCTGCAGTTTCATGGAGCAGATGAATATTTGCTTTATATTCACCCTTTGATCAAGACCAACTCCAGCAGCAGCCAGTGGGCTCTGCCGGCTTCCCTTTTGGATCCAGCCCATTTTGGGTACTGTTTTCTGCAGTAACCATCCATGCACGCTTTAAGGCATGTTTTTGTTTCACATCTATCTGTTCACTTAACAAATTAGCACAGTCTAGTCTTATGCAAATCAGAGGTTCGATTTCCTTGTGTACATTGAAACTCTTACTCTGCCTTTACCAGCCAATGCACAGCTACTGTTATTTCCCTGCTAGGATGGGTTTTCATTGTTTGCTGCAGGCTGTAGAAGTTAATACCTGTGAATACAATCCAAGTAGAGCTAAGCATGTGTTTTACCATATACAGAGAGTAAAACTTGGGGACAATGGGAGGAGGAGAGAGGAGAATGGGTCAGATCCATTTTCTTTCAGATCAGAGAAAGTAAAAAATAAATTTAAAAAGTAAAATTTGATAGTTTTGAGATAAGGCAACTAATAACCTGCACTGAGCTCCAAAGCAAAAAGGCAGCTCCCCTTAAAGTGTCTTGAAAGTGAGATGGAGAGTACTTCTCACATGTGAGGACAGAGCATGTGCCATTTCCTTTCAGTAGCACCAAGAGAGACCACAAAGCCCATGGGTCAGTCCAGATTCACCTGTTTATGATGCTCATATAATAGGCCTGGAGAGGATAGAAATGACAAGGAGGATGAAAACTTGATGAGGACAGGAGAAAGAGTGCAAGGAGAAGACAGAATCATAGAATCTTAGAATAGTTTGGGTTGGAAGGGACCTTAAATATCATCTAGTTCTAACCCACTGCTATAGGCAGGGACACCTCCCACTAGAACAGTTTTCTATCTAATAATTTCAGCCCGGCCCTCATCCAATCCAGAAAGGGTAAAGAACTTCTTTCTTACATCTAGCCTGAACCTACCCTCTTCCAATTTACATCCACAGAAGATCATGGACTAGATCTTACCTAGCTTTTAAACCTCAGCTCTAGGATTCAAACACTGGACAATAAAACCTGCCACCCAAGTGCTGTTTTCACTTGATTTCAGTCAAGCAACTGGGTCCCAGTTTCTATGCAACTTTGTCAGAGGATTTTGTAACTTCATGTAATTTTGTCTAAGGAATTGCAATGTGTCCTTTGCCAGCATCATTAAAACACCATAATAGATGCTCTTATGAAGGCAGCCATCAAAATAAGTGAATAGATTGACAGACAGATAGACAGAAAGAGTTTGAAATAAGAAAGACAGATACAGGGGGAGAGTGAGATGAATGGATAGATAGATGAGAAGGAAGAGCTGGGAATATGAAAGATTATATAGATAGATAGACATCCTGGCATAAAGCACTTGCATCAAGCTGCAGTTGGCAGCCCTGATTTAGTGCATCATTTGTTCAAAGTGCTCATCTCCCTCCCTTCAAGTGAAACGATGTTGTTTGTTATGTGTTACGGAACAAATCTGTGTGTGGGCTCCCTTGGGGTCATGGGATTGCATGAGGTGAAGGACCTGATCCTGCCAAATTCACAGAACCCTCTCCTCCACTCCGAAATGCAGGAAAAGAAGGGATGAGGCTCAGCATCAGCACCCAAAATGTCGAAGGCTCTGGCAGCCCTGGAGGGAGAGGTAGGACCCAGGGAGGAAGGAAAGAGGGTGGATCATGACTTAACCTGCCTCCAGATGTATTTAAATTATAAATAAGTGGTAAGATTCTTTCTGTCAACACATTTCAATTTAGGACTTCAGGTCTGGCAAGCAGTTTCACAAGAAAGCTCCTTACAATACACAAGATGGTGTGTGAACATAGAGGACTCATGGCCACTCTTCTGCATCACAGAGCACCCTTTCCATTTTCACCTGAGAAACACTTCTTGTAATTTGTTCAAACTTTGAGGCTCTCAGGAGGCGAGGCTCTCAGGATTTTCATTTAAAGCAACTATACCTTGTTCCTGTGCTGCATTAAACCCCAGCATAAATGCCTTTTTGTCAATCTAATACCACAGCCCAATACAGGGTCTTAACAAAGACAGCTTTATGCAAAGATTGGAGCAGAGGAAAAGAAACAATGCAAATAAAAGACTTCAATTCTTCTATTTAATAATCTTGCTTTATTCCCCCTGTCTCCTCCACTGCTGGTTCATATTGTCTGGGCCACCTCTGCTCTGTTTCAGGGCAGGGGTAAAATTCACCCTGATTTCCTTGAGAGCTGAAATGCTTGTAGCCTCAATAGGAGCTTGACTAATGACAGGGCTCAACTGTAAAATTACTTTAGGAGTGAAGATGTTATTTTGCCCCCTTTACATTCATAAATCAGGAACATTCTGACTCACATGTGAAAAAAAGAAAAGATTCCCAATGATCATTTGAAATCATCAGAGAGGTAAAGCACCTCTCCTATGAGGCAAGGCTGAAAGACTTGGGATTATTCAGCCTGGAGAAGAGAAGGCTTCAGGGAGACTTTATTGAGGTCAGTTCCTCAAGGGGACCTACAGGAAAGATAGGAACAAACATTTTAGCAGGGCCTGGGACAGTTGAACTGGCACAAATTATAATGGTTTTAAAATAGAAGAGAGTAGATTTATACTATAGGACTATATGTTAGGACTATTAGACTATATGTGGGAAGAAAATTGCTATGATGTGGATGGTGAAACCCTAGGACAGGTTGCCCTGAGAAGTGACAGGAAACATTCAAGGCTAGGTTGGATGGGTTTCTGAGCAACCCAATCTAGTGCAAGATGTTCCTGCTCATTGAGGATGGGGGGAATTGAACTACTTGACCTTTAAAGGTCTCTTCCAGCCCCAAATATTCTATCATCATTCTCAGCCACCCACAACAAGCAGTCAGTTTTTACACTTAGGACAGGGAGGCTGGATGAAGGTTTCAACTCACGGGGGAAGCCCCACCTTCAATCCTGCTCATGAACAAGAGCTGCCCTGGGCTCTGCAGAAGCCTGCTGAAAACCTACCCAGACCAGACAGCCCTTTGTCATATTTCAGTACATCCTGCTTCTTGACCTACCTTGGAGGAGTGAAAATGAAAATATGAATATACCTTCCAAAACCTCAACATAGTTTTGGTGCAAGGGTGGGGAAGGCAAAGCTGCGGTTTTGTTTGCATTGCACATCCACAGAAAGTTCACTTTGGCTGTTGTTTTTTTTTTTTAATTTGTACTAGTATCTGATTACCTTTTGTGAAATGTCCTACTCAAGGCAGTATTTGGTTTGGACATGTCATTTATCCATGGAAAAAATCCTAATTTCTTAGCCAAATTTACCTCATTGTTGCAGTGGCTGTGTTTTTTTACCACTTTGCATGAAAAAATTACCCCAGTAATTATGCAGAATAGTAGTTTGAGGAGGAAAAGCTCCAAAAATTTTAGGTTTTTCCAAGATTGGAAAACTGATGGTCCAAATATTCCCATCCAGGTGACATAAAATCCTACATTTGCTTTATGGTAATGACTTTTTTCCCTCTGCACTGTGTGGCAATGCTTAATTAACAAAGGCTTAGAGCTGAGGAAAGATGTGAAAGATTGGAGATGTTTGAGGTGTATCACCAAAACTATTTTCAAAGAGGTCACCAGTGGTGATTCACTTCAGTGAATTACTGCATTTTCCAGTGGCATGGCCAAGCATAATAAGGGTAGATGAAAAAAAAAATGACAGTGTCAAGGCAAAGCAAAACGGGAAGCCTGAAGGTTTTCATTTGGCTTTAATGAAACAAACAAAAAAAAATCATTTGAGTCAGCCCAAAATATTTTCTTCAACTGCAAACGAAATGCTGAGTATCATTAGGAAGTCATTTAAAACTTTTCTGTCTTTCTTATCTTTTCTTTTTTTCTAAATTAGGTCAATCCTTCAAAGAGAACGCCATTTGGAAATGAAAAATGCTAAAAGCTCGGGTTTAAAAAACTCCAATCAAATCATGATTTCCATAAAGGAATCATTTTACCCTAAAAATATCTATGTTGTGATTTTTTTAAACAATTCCCTTGTTTATTTTGGTCACAAGTTTCTGCAGCAAATTCAGCTAGCATTTTTGTCCCTGGTGAAAATGAACTATTTAATAAAATTGAGACATCCTCCTCCACACCATACAGTACAAAATACTAATTGCTTGTTATTGAAAGCTGAATTTATTAAGTGAGCATGAGACAAAACAGTGTCCAAAGTCATCTCTAGTGCTCTGATTAAAAAAAAGCAAATAGCTGATTCTGTATCAAACCATACCATGATTAGAACAGTTTTTTGTGGCTATTAGCCAAGGGAAGGGGCTCACAGGCACCATGGTGCCCACAAGGCAGAAACTCAGGATTGCTGCTGAGAATCTACAGCAGTGTTTGCACACCAAAAAGCTGGTCATGTGTCAAGAAAAAAGCTGCAGTCCATGACCCTCACTTTTCCCCTGGTGGTCTTCACAGCATAAAACTTAGAAACATAACAAAAAATCACCTCTTCCACAGCCAGTTGGACATTTCTCTTAATAGAGGCTGCTCTCAGCTTGATACCTGGATTTTGCCTTACCTAAAAAGCTGAGGATGAGTAAGGGTAATACTGGAAATATTTTTTCTTGAAATCTTGGGATCAAACTATACCTTAATGAGTCCCACTTAATGAGTATCTGCCTTTTTGAAGTAAAAAAAGACTTTTTTACAGAAAGTGCTGCTTCTTTAAAGGTGCTGCACAATCAGAAGTTTACTCATATTGTAGGCTTTGGAGTACTTTTGGCTAAATGGCCTCTTGTGTGTGTGCGTGAGTGTGTTTGTCATGTTGGATGCTGAATATTTTGCCCCTAGGGAAAGGGGCACAACCCACGTATTTATGCATGTGCTGAAGTGCAGTTGCCCTGACCACCCTATCAGCCTATCTCCCTATCAGCCCCTCCATCTGCCTGTATATTTTATCTCATCCTTCTCTATTTATTTATATTGCCATGATATCTGAGAGCCTGCCCACACTCAGCTGCCAACGTCTGGAGCTCATGTGCTGCACAGGAGAGGAGAAGGCACGAGGACTGGGTGCAAGGCTCAGCCCAGCCAGACATAGTTGTATAACTAAGGCAGATTTTAAGCATCTTCTTGCCTTTACAAAGTGCAAAAGCTGTGTGGGTTTGTCCTTTCTTTCTCTTTTTTTTTTTTTTTGGCTGAGAGGTTGTTTTTCTGCAAGGTGTTTGTGTGGGGAGGTGCAAAAAAGGTATTCAGCTCACTTCCAAAGCTCAAATTCACCTAATTGGTGTCAGAGATAACTTACTTTAAATAAAAAAAGAACAAATGTCTTTTTTTTTTTATCTCTGATATTTGAAAAACAAAACATTTGTTTTTCTAACACTCTCACTCCATCCGTGAGCTCTGCTGGTCTCTGGGTGTTAAATACAGGGAGACAACATCTAATTGTGGTTTTCCTGAGGGCGCTGAAACATTTCAAATGTGCAGAGGCTTCAGGTCAGTGTCCTGGAAGTGTCAGCTTTCTCCCTCAGAGGAAGCCTGGTGTGAGCTGTGCCTTGCGAATCATTCTCCCAAGGCCATCTACCTGAGATTGTCAAATTCTGCCTGAAGGAGGGCAGAAACGTGGCTCCAACACTATTTATCACCCTTGTCTTTCAACAGCACTGGTGGAGTCATCCAATATCTGCTGCACCTCCGTCGACATCTACAAGGGGGGTTAAGCAGAGGTAACTGAGCCCTGCCACAATTAACCATTTCTCTTGACCCAACAGGTTGTTTTCCCCTTAAATCACATCCTGGGCAAAGCCCAGGTATGTTCCCAGGAGGTTGTGGGGTTTTGTTTGTTTGTTTTTTCTGGTTTCTATAGGAATGGGAGGTAAAAAGCAACTTGGGGGGACCTCATAGTAACTTAACAATACATGAAGGGGTCCTACAGAAAGGCTGGGATAGGACTTTTGAACAGGATATGGATGAAAGTACTAGGAATAGCGGATATAAATTGGAAGAGGGGAGATTCAGACTAGAAAGAAATTCTTTACTGTGAAGGTGGTGAGACACTAGAAAAGGGGATGACCCCACCCTGGAGGTGTTTAATGCCAGGCTGGACAAGGCACTGAGCAACCTGATCTAGTGGGAGGGTTGGAACTAGATGATCTTTAAGGTCCCTTCCAACCCAAACCATTCTATTATTCTATGATAAAATTGTTTTGGGAACCCCCAGTTTCAGGCTAGTGAGGCCCCTGTTAGCAAGAATTAAAATGGAATGGGAATGTCAGCACTGTTTACTTGCAGCATGTTTGATTCGTGCTGTGTCTTACTTGTAAGACCCAGATGGCCTTACAAATGTCAGTGAGTTATGCCCCATGTTGAGTGGGTGGAGCTATTATTAGAAGCAGATCAAACATAACTAAGATATTAGATTGGGATTTACACCCCTATGTTCCTGGATTATAGGGGAGCAGCTGAAGGATTTGTGAAAATACACAACTTTTTGGCTCACCTTGGCCAAATTTTCTTTCCCTGCCAGCATCTCGTGCTTTTGAAAAGTCCAATGAATCACCACAGCTTAGCAGCCTCCCAAAAATATGTTCTGTGAAACTAAAGCAATGCCTAATCCATGAACCTGCCAGGACACCTAACCTTCAAGATGAGCTTTCTGGAAACATTTCAGACAGATTTCTTCTATTGCACATTGCTGTAAGTCTCAGGGAAGGTCCACCACCCAAGTGGTATGGGAATGGAGGGCAAAGAGGAGTTAAAATCTTATCTCTACTTGTTAATCCACTCCTGGCAAAAATGGCATCTAAGATCTTCATGTCAAAAATCCAGTCATAAGTTTTTTGACAGTTGAATTGATAACTATGTAGCTGAAAGCCTTTAGATTTCTATGTCCACTCAAGAAGTCCAGCTCTTCCCTCTCTCTGTGCCCTTTTTTTACACAGCATTGTTATTATTATTGTTCATCATTCTTCCTGGACAGAAATATGTCATCTCATTCATGAATACTGGTCAATATGTCACTCATAGATAAAATAAAGCTTTCCTTACACTGGATATCTCTATAGGGTGTCTAAAGAGAGCATTAAAATGTCATGATCTCTGTTAATGATGGGATTTTGGAAGTCAGACCATCTTGGCCTATCTTGGTTATTGATCACAAACAGAGCAGATTAAGCCCAAGAATGATCTGTGAGAAAAAAATTCATCCTTCTTTAAGAAGGTGAGAAGGGATTCCATTCAGAAACTGAATAAAAAATTTGGGAGAGTTGACATTCCTTTTTAATTCTGTGCTGAAATTTCATTTCAAAATGAATTATAGCTCAAGGTAAAGTATTTTGTTCAACTCCACTCTCTGATTTTTATGTTAATTAACATTACTCTGTTGTTTCTTACTTTGTTTTTTAAAAGGTAAGCCAAGTTTTTAGAAAAAGTGCCTTCTCAAAATGAAAAATCGAAATATTTTTGCTTTTTCCAACATGAAAGCAAATTCTTTTCCAAAAGATAATCAATTTGCGAATGTTGAAATTACATATTTGGGGATTAATTTCCCCACAGTCAACTTCAAGCCCAGGGTTTTTTTAATCAGTCTGCATCCTCCTCTCATGCTATTTTTTAGTAAATCTAGCTTCAAAAATACTCAGCTGCAGGGAGAAGACAAACTTGTTTGTTCCACCAGGAAGTTTGTTCCTGTAAGAAGAAACCAGCACAGTTCTATAATCTGACATCATCTTTAGTAGCCAAAATTACTTTTTGGTGTTACTAAGCTTTAAATTTTTAAGACTGGCAACTGAAACAACTCACAGACTTTTGCACAGCCATCCTTTGTGAGTTGGCATGGTGGCAGAAGATCTTTCAGGACTTTATCCTCAGAAAACAGTATTTCCCAGACAGACAGAGCATTACCTAGTTCTTACCATGGACAAGTATTTTAATATTAAGGAAGTGTATTGTAAAAGGGGGTTTTGGCACTTCTGAAGTCTGTAATTGGAATTGGATGGGGTCTGTGCTGTCACAGCACACCATTTTTTTCTGTTCTTTTAGCTTTGAAGCTTTTAACATCACACTCGGAGATGTATTGTTATTCTTGCATAATGAGGGAGACACAATACTTTGCATCTCAAATGGTTTTGCAATGTTTGATGACATGAGGCTAATTAACCTCATTTTTCAGATGTACAAGAAGATGAGAACCTAGCAATTTACAGAAATGGGCATTGGAGCCTAAATCTCTCTTCCTGTATCCCAAAGAAAATTCTTGAAAGCTAATGCAGGCAAGGTAAAAAAAAAAAAAATAAGTAATTAAAAAACATTTTATAGATTTGTGTCTACTTGACTATAACTTTGTGACTGGTAAAATGCAAAAGCTACAATAGGACTCAGTAGTCCTGATGTGAATTTAGTGCTTTAACAATGTTTTAACAGTGAAATAACACCCCCTTAAGATGTGTGAAACATTAATTCTGTGCAGCTGAGAATCAAAGTATTTGTGTGTTTGTTTATTTACTTATACAATGGTATTTCAAGCTCCTTTAACATCCTTGCTGTGTCTGGGTACCCTCCAATTACATGCTCAGATGTTAGATAAGATAAATATTAAAATAATTTGTGCCTATAATTATTGCTGCTGCTGCCAAAAGCCCTTTTGATACCACGTCTAAGACCAAAAATAAAACCTGATTCATGTAAATTAGTTGATCATTAAAAAGTTAAGGAGGAATCACGGCAGCACTGAGTGCAGTATTGACAGAGATGATAAAAACAAATGATGCTTGGATCAGAAAAGGTTTTGGCATTGAGGATTTTACTATGATGCCAGTTTAAGAGGCATTTTTTAGGTGAACAGCAATATGAGTCTCCCTCCTACTCACTGTATTCCCTGGAAAACTCCTTGCTATCAAGTAGTGACAGACCACTTCCACACTAATCAGGAAAACCTTCTGAGTAAAGTTGAAGGCCAACAAATTCATTCTTGCCTTGCATCAATGCAAGTCTTGCAAATTTTGCAGTGATGACAAAGGGAGGGGAGGGTTATCTGTCCTACCTTCAACTTCTTTCAAAGCCAGTATCTTCAGTAGAGCTACTCAGTGGAAAGAAAAGGACGCTTTCAGGATGTGGTTGACCTCATCCTAAAATGACTAAGACATGAGAGATTCAAAGCTTAGAAGTGCCTTTTTCTCTCCACTTACAGTTGAGAAACTCAACTGAAGGAAGAACTGAGTCAAAAGAGCTCAGCAATTCCAGGGAAGGAGTAGAGAATGAGATTTGGCAATTGATTTTTGCAGCACTGGGATGAAGATCTAATCCTTAAAGTTTGAAGGAAGTTTTGAGTTGAAGGGTTATTCACTCAACATACAGGGTAAAGATACATGACTTCATGTCAGAGATGTAGATGAAGTAGACCAGAGGGAATGGAAAGAAAATTCAGTAAAAACACAGGATTTCCTCACCTCTCCAGACATCATAAATCATGTCTAAGCTGCTGACACACACGATGCTAATCCATCCTTCTCAAGAAAAGCAAGCACTTATGTGCTTGACCAGCATGAGGTCTTCAAGAAGCCAGGAGGAAAGAAGGCATACCACTCAAATGCTTGGAAAGCCTGTTACCTCCTACCTGCTTCCCAAGTCAGTTCTATTCAAAAAAGCTCCTACTTCACTCAAAAAGGTCAGGAATCAAACAGGTCAGGAATATTTTGGGCAGATTTCCTCTGCACCAGGGGTAGGTGAAATCTGAGGCATGCTGCTAAAGCCAGAAGCCAGGCAAGACCTGGGTCTTTCCCACTCTAAGGGCAACAGCAGAGAGAAGGGACACCTTCAAACAGTGACTTAGAGTAGAAATACTGAATTTGATGCTTGGAGTCTATCTGGTAAAACTTCAAGACAATTTGTTGATGGGATGGCAAAGAGAGGTGTCCTTACCAGAGCCTACACCCAGCCTTTATATCCCCTGATGCAAAAGGATGACTTTGATGAGCAAAAATAATATCCATTCCTGTGTGCCAGCTGTGAAATACCTGTGCATACACAACAGGGACAGATATACATCATCAAATCCATAGGCTTTCACCTTCCTCTCCCATGACCCTTTTGGAAAAGGTCTACTAAATACAAATAAGGTTGACAGGCTCTTACACAAGCATAACTCCCTTGTGATGTACAGCATTTTATGGAAAAGTAACCCTAAGGAAATTAATAGATAACAATATCCCTATTATCTACATAAACACAGTACACACAGCATGAAAATTCTTGTAGAAAGGTTATCAGTGTCTGATAAACTTGATCTGGTTTTCATAAAGGAAAACATCCTGTCTGCTATTACTGGAAAGACCTTGGGTGACTGTTGAGAAATCCATCATAGGTTCAGTCCCTCCTTCTTCATTTTTGGCTTTCCCATGGGTCCTGTTCAATTCCTACTTGAGGATCCTCCTCTCCTCAGGCATAATTCTATATTCCCTTCCACTTCCTGTCCCATACTGGTACTTTTTTTTTCTTTAAAAAAGTCTATTATGAAGCAGCTGCAATCAAGAATCATAGTTCAGGACCTGTGCCTATTCATTCCTGTTTCCTCAGAGTCCCTAAATATAGTTGAGAATTTATCACAGAATCTATAAATCCTCTCCAGTGTGACTCCACTGGAAGTAAATTTAATAAGCAATCATTTATGCATGCATGCAGGAAGGGAATGACCTTCTGCAACTAACTTGAGGTTCTGTGAGTGAGATAACTTTAATTCTTGCAGAAAGGGCTCCTCTGGCCTTCCTGGACATGGGAAATCTTGGCATGTGAAGAAGAAGAAACCAAGAGTCTCAAGAAGCCAACAGCTGTCAACACCTTCCTCCTTGCATTCACAGCAGTTCATATTGCTTAGTCCTGACTTCTCAATTATTCCTAATGACCTCAGCAGAGAGAGGAAGCTCTCCAATGACTGATGAATATTAGGGAAGAGCTGAAGGGCTGTATCCTGACCTGAAATAAAGCATCCCGTATCCATGGACAGCAGTAATGGGACCACACTGATCTACATCATGGGTGATAAGTGGTTTAGCAAGAAAAGGGTTACCCTGATCAAGAAGTGTAAGGAAATTAGTGTGGTTCTAATACAGAAATTGTTAAGTTTATGATTGCACTTTAATATTGCAACATCATATTAACTGGGAAATAAAGCAGTTAATGGACTAAACCTAAATACACATGCAGAAGGTCAGTTAATTGTCCATTTTAGCATAAACACCTGCCTGCAAGTCCCACAAACAAGCTTTCCCTGAGCATTTCAGTCACTTCTGTCTTCCCAGAAGACAGGTTCTTATGAATTATTTCAGTGCCTCTGGAGTCAACAGTAACCAGGAATGGAAATGTAAAAGGACAGGTTAAATAACCAGGTGTTTTGTACCTTGAGAGGAAAAAAAATGGGTTGATCTGTAGGTCAAAACCTTAATTTAAACTTATAACAAGGGAAATATACTTCTAAGATAGAGTGATCCAACATTCACCCAGGAGACTGAATAGCCTGAGGGAATTGTGTGAAACAGGGATCAATTTGCTGTACGTGTGTGTTGTGCCTGGGTTTCTGCAGAGCTGTAGCTCAGATATCCACACACAACCCATAAAGGCAGGTGGCAACACACACCCTCCAATTCTCTTGGTCCAGACATACCTATAGATATGACACTCATCACATCTCCTTTGCTGACAAGGTATGGAGTCCACACTATCAACAAGCACCTATCTATATCTGCACATATATATTTTTACAGTACCATAGAACCATAGAATGGTTTAGATCGGAAGGGACCTTAAAGATCATCTAGTTCCAACCCCCTGGACAAGGACACCTCCCAGTAGACCAGATTGCTCAATGCCTCATCCAGCCTGGCCTTAAACACCTCCAAGAAGAATGCAACCAAAAAAATGCATGTAAAAACTGGTGTGAAGATTGAAAAAATCAACCCCTGAAGTGTCAGGAAACATTAGACTGAATTATTCACTCTCCCTCCATCTGTATTGTTCTTTCTACACATGACAATCACACCAATTTACCTTTCCTTTCCCTCATTCAGGGCACGAGGAGGACATTGCCCTTCATGAGCAATGGACCTGTATTTATAGAATCATAGAATGGTTTGGGTTGGAAGGGACCTTAAAGATCACCCAGTTCCAATCCTCCTGCCATGGGCAGGGATACCTCATCCAAAGTGCTATGTCAACTCAAACCCCAAAATCATATCCAGAGCACTGGTAAAGTCCCTGTGTTTTCCAAGAGCTGGATACTCCTCACGCTTTCGTTCCTGCAGACCCATTGAAGCTGATGGGTCTTACATGGTGCTCATCAACCTGCATCCAGGCATTTCACAAGCAATGGATTTCTCTCCACAACACATCTTTGAGGAGAGTAAGAGTAATTATCTGGTCTCTGGATTTGGGTATGGAAGGAGGTAGAAGAAATGAAACAACAGATTTGAAGTTTGGATTGAGATAAATGCTGTGTTTTTAAAAACTTTTGGAACTATGCAGCATTAATTGCAGGCAGAAGATCCTCTGGCTTCAGCTACTACTCGAGAACATGGAACATTTCTGCACAGCAGAGATCAGAGTGTGAAATTAGGCATTCCAGAAAGGGACTATTATAGAATCATAGAATAGTTTGGGTTGGAAGAGACCTAAAAGATCATCAAGTTCCAACCCCCCTGCCATAGGTAGGGGCACCTCCCACTAATTCAGGTTGCTCAGTGCCTTGTCCAAACACCTCCAGTGAGGGGGCATCCACAATCTCCCTAGTGGGTTAGTGGCTGTCCTCATATGACAAAACTGGATCACATTTCTCAATGCTATGTAGAATGTCTATGAAAGAGGTAGCAATAAATATGATGGTTTTTAAGGCTCAGTTTACAGGTTGTTTTTTTTTCTCTGTGAGAGCTTCTAGTCTGCTATCTCAAACACCTCTCAAACTGGGCAAAAAACAACGCAGGTTCCCTCTAGCCCTGTTATCATTCACCCAGATTCTTCTTCAGGCAGCAACCCTGTCCTGAATCAGGAGCTGCAGTGATTAAAAAGGAGTATGAGAACATGAGGTTTCTGGCAATGTGTGCATTACCTACAGGAGAGACTCTGGAGGGGAAAACAATCTGTGTTGAGGACCTCAGGGTGGTTTCAGTCTGTGGCCTGAGCTGCTATTAGTGTAGTAGCACAGTAAGTGAGGGTCCAAGGAAATCACACAACATGAGCCAAGGTAAAATCTCATCACACTGAGACTCTTGGAAAATGACTTAAAAAACACACCACTAATGTGAACTTCAGTGCAAGTCTGCGTGCTTCCTTAGACCACTCATAAATCAGGAGTGGAAAAAATAAAGATGGTGGCAATTTAAGCATTTCTCATCTCTTCAGTCTTGAGGCATAGATAATCATAAAGATGTTCCTTCAATAGATTGTGTGTCTCTGTGTGCATAGGTGTGTGTGTGTGTGCATAGATGTGTGTGCACACATGACCAACGCAGCAGAGAAGTTAACTAAGGTGGAAATGGTCAAATTAATACTTAAGTGGTCTTGATTCAGATCTTACTGCATCACTCATTAGGATTTATTCCACTGATGTCAGTGGACTTTTGCCTGGAACTTGAGTAAAGTTACCACAGTCACATCATCAGAGTAACTATTATTCATATAGTACCTGACTGGATTTTTGCCTGCAAAAATACTTCAAGATTTGACCCCTCTAATGAGGTGTCTTCTACAGGGTATAGATTATCAGAGCAGAGCTGTGACTCAGAGGGCTTTTCTTCTCCAGCCTGCCTATCATCAGCTCATCCCTGCAATTTCAGAAGTGAAGAAAGGCAGAGTCATTGTTTGCAAGATGTTTTCCCAAGAACAACAGCTCTCGGCCTTTTCTGTAAACCAGTTTCTTTACCATGTGTTAAAGGGGAGGAAAGAAACAAAGAACCAAGTAAACAGCCAAAGCAAAGAAAATAAAATTAAAAAAAAATACAAACAGGTAAAAACTGAGAAAAACTGAGAAACTAAAAATATTAAATGCTTGCTCTGGGAGAAGAAAAAGAAAAAAAAAGGCCATGACTGAGGAGCTGGTAGACACTCATTTTTATTTAGCATCTCAGGCAGAAATCAGGGGGTAAGCAACTTGAAAGATCTTATTCATCCTGTTCCTGACACCAGAATATAAGGTACTTGATGTTTGAACTCTATAGACAAAATGTCTAGATGCATCTTTGTCCTTTTCAGAATGCCCATCCTCTGAACTGGCTTCTTCCCACTCAATACCCCCCAAGACCTATGAAGAAACTTCAGAAGAAAACTGCAAGGTTCTACAGGTTTTAGAGGAAAAAAAAAATCAAGAATGAGAATCTCAGGAATTATTTCCCTCTGAAATAAATGGAAAGATTTAAACACACTCATACTCAAGTGCAAACTTTTGCCATGTGAATCCTCCTCAAATTTTCACTATTGCTGAGGTCTTGAAAAATATTATCTTAGTCCTTCTGCAATCTGTTGATGAGGGAAAGGTTGTAGCATCACAAATTAAAAAATAATAATCTCTCAAGCTTAATATCAGTAAAGATGATTATTTCCTTTGATTTGTGGGGCTAATTGAAAATAGCTTTATAGTTCACAGATGATTAATTAGGAGCCAACAAGATCTCTATTTACGTCTCAGTAATTCTTCACTCTGTTTTATTTTGACATTTAGTCTTTATGCTTAAGATATTCATTGAGAAAGGAGAAAGGTGATTAACACAAGATTTTAAATGTGTGCCATTTGTTCTGATTTTTTTTACATGTTTTTGTCAACAGAGTGAAAAGGAAAGAATACACAACGTTACAAAACAATTACTGTCTGTTCCACTTATATCTGTGAAATCCTCCTTTATGGTAGACACAGTTTAACTAAGTTCATTATGAAGTAGGAGGAAAGAAGCCCAAATAAAGTTCAATCCTTTTACCTCCTCCTCTGTTCCCAAATTAAATAACTGATTATCTCTGTATAATCATCCTGAAAGTTTCACGGTGATCTTTCTTACATGAGACATCCTGAAGAAGATCAGACCCTGCCACTGTTGTCCTCTTTAGTTATCACCTAAGAGAAAAGAGGTTCAAAAGATCTCCTGAGAGATGGAGTGATATTTTTCCATCCACTAACCACTGAAAATCAGGAATACCTATATTTCTGGGCAAAAGAACTCAGTTATTTTATTCCACATTGAAAGAAAAAATTAATTTATAGTTTGTGTATGCTAAAGTTTTTTAATTTGTGGGATTTTTTTTTATTTTGTGATTTTTTTTTTTAACAATTTTATCACAGCTTCTCCCCTTTCACATTACACCACACTTAATCCTCCAGCAAATGCATTGGGATGAGAAGATGTTTAACCCTTCATTTAGAAAGCAAATGCACAGCCCTTCTGGTAGCATAAAGAAGATGGAAAATTAAATAAAAAGACTAAAAGGAAAACCATTCCTAAGGATCAAACCATCAGAAATAAAACTCCAAGAGCCAAACTCTACTTTTAACAGTAATCATGTTACTGCAAATGGCATTAATCCAAAATAAACTCTTGCAGGAAGGGGTTGGATGATGGCCTTTGTATTTTGGGGCATTATCCTCTGTCTGCCAGCAAACTCTGCCTTTTTTAATAGGTTTTGCCCATTTCTCCAAGGACAGGTCTGGTCTATCTTGACTTCACATCAAGACATCAACTTCAGACCACCAAATTATACCACTGAGTGCCCAGTGGGGCAGAGCAGAAAGCACTTTTCCAGCTTTTTGGGAAGCCTTGGCATCTTTTCTACCACTGCTCAAAAAGCAGCCATGACCATAAAGACCTGGCCATATCTTTGTATGTCCCAAATTGTCATTGACACATGTTTGCTGCCAGTTGACTGATGAATCCCATGGGACCCAACATCAAGCAGGAGGCAGTGGCTGGGCTGTAGTTCAAGGGGCAGGGAGGACACACTGGACAGTGGGGTTACACTAACATGCAGTCCATTTATTTTTTGGAGGGTTGGGGTTATTGTTTTTCCCATTTGTTGTGTGTTTTTTCTTTTATCAGGCCACTGCAAACACCATGTTGGCCATTGGCATGAGCGCAAAGATGCACATTCTCGTACCCGTGGTAACTACATCATAAATACCATCAAAACAAATGAAAAGCCAAAAAAAAAAAAAGAGAAAAAAAATTAATAAAGAAACATATTCCCTTCCCCACCCTGAAGCACAAAACACTTTTAAGTCAACAGAATTTAATCTAGTTTATTCTCAAAAAAAAAAAAAA
>VZTY01021094.1:5580-50652 GCA_013400935.1 Turnix velox
GGGACCTCACCTGACAGCCACGACTTCTCAAATATGATGGAGAGTGGCTCGGCAACCACCTCAGCCAGCTCCTTCAAGACCCTGGGATGCACGCCATCTGGCCCCATAGACTTGTACTCATTCAGTCTAAGGAGGTGCTCTCAGACTTGTTCTGCCCTTACAGTGGGGAGGGATTTACCTCCTTGGTCCCCACATAGAGGTTTGGGGATGCAGGGCTTAGGGACATGGATAAGACTAGTATCCTGGCCACCAGTAAAGACCGATGTGAAGAACTCATTCAGCACCTCAGCTTTCTCTTCATCTGTTGAAGCCAGTTCTCCCTGTAAATTTACCAAAGTAGGTACGCATGTTTTGGCCTGTCTCTTCTGGCCAATGTACCTGTAGAAGGTTTTCTTATTGTTTTTCACGTCCCTTGCCAAGGGACGTGAAAAATTAAAGATTAGTGCATTGCTAAATACATGGAAAAGTGAATTAGTTGACTTCTAACTCCTATGTTCTCTGACTTCTGAATAATGGATTTTACAAGTTTAGTAATATTAATCTTTCTTATATTTTTAATGTATTTAAACTATTTGTTCATATTCAACATGAATATTCAGACAGAGAAACTAATTTTATGCAAAATTGGAACCGGACCGTCAGTTGGAACCTACTCATCTCACATTTTCTTTAACTCCTCAATATGGAATATTGCTTTAGTTGAAATGATTTGAAATAGTACTTTTAAATTATGATTATAAAACCTTTTATTCCACTTCCCTTCCAGTGAATTGGTATGACTTATGCCAAAATCAAGATCAGCTCTGGTGAGTATGAAAATATATGCTAGAAAAATATTGCTAGGATGGTAAAATCAAGCATTCAAAAAAAGAAACTGAAAGCTTTACTTTCAACTGATGTCTCATCCCCTCCCCCTGCCATGTATTTGCTGTTAGGGCAGTACCCTGAGAAATCGTTCTATTCAATGGACTGTAAGACTGCAAAGACTGTGCCCATGTTTTGACTGCCAAGCACAAAACTGCTCATGCAATTGCAAAGTTCAGATTTAAGTATGAGACAAGGAGACAATAAAATAATGCCTAGAAAACAATGAATGGCATGGAAGAAGGGAATAAGAAAGCATTCACTGTTTTTAAGGAGGTTGAGAGGGCAGTGAGTGAAAGTACTACTTATGCTACACTTAAATGATGGATCTTGTTACAGTAGCCTTTTTTAGTCTTCTCTATATATAAATGTTTAAAGAACTAAACAAGAGATGAGATAAGAGCATAAAGAAAAGATGAATGAATTTCTATGAAGCATAGTAACATAACTGAAACTTCTGGTTCATCAAGTCACAAACTAGTTTCCTTGCCTACCAATGACAGATTACAGAATTTGGACACCATATTGTTGAAAGATTACCACATATTTCCCCGGTTTCTTTCCAATGCACTCATATTTTCCCCATCAGAGGTCAGATACTGGGCTGGTACTGTTGACCTAATCCTAACTGCCACATTTACTATGTCAGAATCCTGAGATAAAAAGCTTTAATTTTAGTGTGATATCAGGTGAGCTGGCTTCTGAGGGAGACAAGGAATGTTTTAATGTTTTAATAACATTTGCCCTGACTGAGAGAAAAAAACCTACTCCATTCGTGAACATCTGATTGGTTTTGTTGGTTGCTCTTTGGTGGCTTTTTTCTAATATACAGTATTTCTTTTTCATACCTGAAAGACTATAGATTTTTCTGCATTGCCAAAAATCTCACTTTCCTTGTGATATGAAAGGGTTTACAGTTTTAGAGCACAGGAGTAAAATGTTTTGGACACGAGTCATGTATACCTTACTAGGTGATTAGAGTAGGTGATTAGAGTGTGGCTTCAAGCTGTCTTTATTTTCCAATTTGTTTACTGTTTTTTATGAAATCAGCTTGATCAAATGCACTGTGGAGCCAAGTGAGATCAGGGAGTCGTCTTAAGTCTTCTCAGAGTCAGAAGCCTTGACTCCTATTCACTTTGCTATTAGCCAACTAATGCAGCCAACAGCTGCATGTAGACTCCTATCTGGAGAAGAAATTGGGTGGGTTCTAATTCTGTTTTCCTTGATTTTATTTTTATTCCATCAAACAATTTAAGAGTTTAATTCAAGCAACTCCTCTTCTAAAGAGCTTTGATATTGGGCAGCATTCAACAACCTCTTGGATCCCACATTAGGCTGTGAGAGATGGTGTGCATCTGACATAACTCCAGAAGAAGGGACAAGAAGATGATTGGAGTCATTAGTGGGATCCTGAATCTGGTAGAAATGAAAGAGTCACACACTCCAACTGTTCTCTGCTGTCACTGTGATTATTATCTCATGATAACAGTAAGCAAATTTGTAGCTCAGCTGGGAAAAAAGACTGGAGTAGACTACATTTTTTCTATCTCATTAAATGCTTCAATTAAAACTGAAAGGAATTTTAATATTTAAAGAGAGGTCGAAAAGCTATTTACTTCTAGGCACCTTATTCTGACATAATCTCAGCTTGTTTTTGCTCCCATGCAACTCTAATAAGTAAATATATACTTAAGACTAGAAATTTTCACTATCTAATGAATGCGGAATTAATTTAAATCTTTCAAGCATTTCCCCTTACAGCTTCTCTCCTCTGCTCCACCCTGGCCTCATTTCCCCTCTCATTCCAGAACTGCTAAAACAGACAAAGTCCTCTACTGATATTCATCATAAAGGAATAAGATTTCCTCCTTTTCAGAAGTCACACCACTGTTTATTTGGCTGAAAGCCTTCACCATGTGTCAGGTTATTCAACTCAACAGAAACTTCTTGGGGATGGATGAAGGCCATGCTTTTGTTTCACTGCATGCCCCTGTAACTTAAGCTGTACCATAGAAATCCCCCATTTTTCCAAAATGAGCAGGCAGTTTTGTGAGCTGAGAGAGAAGGGTTTAAAAGGATAAGGAAGCAGCACTTCAAGAACATACCCATTTTCTAGGCAGTGAAAGCACACTGGATTAGAGATACCAGTGAGATGGCAACACTGATGCGAGAAGAGTACAGGAAATGAGGTTGTAGAGGCTTGGTCAAATTAACAAAGATGCTCATTATCTTGAGACAACATATATAATGAAGTGGTAAAAAACCTGCAGAATTATTAGTTATAAGTCTGTTGCTAATTTTAAACTGAATTGCTATGTTGCACAAACTAAATTATTGTATTTAATAAGGATTGAAATACTTCAAATAAAGTCTTATTAAACTAAATAAGCATAAGAATAGTTTCTTTTATTTGCCTCTTTCAAAACAGTAACAAGTGAGGGAAGGGAAGAAATGCTCCCACTGCCTTTAATAAGGCCAAGATTATATATGGAATAGTCCCTTAACTATTCTTAGATATGTTGGTTACTATTTCAAAATCACACTCCGTAGTTTTGTAAGAAATCTCTTTGCAATTACTAATTGACCACTAATAGTTAATGCTTACTAGAAAAGTATAACTCCATTTTCAACTATACTTCTTCCTTGTATATCATACATATTTTCTCCAACATTTGGCTAGGCAGGTGGCCAGCAGGCACTGTCAAGATAATTTATGTCTCTTGTTTATTTGAATAATTAAAATAACAACACTGGAACCCTGCAAATTTTGCACACTCCCAGGTTATACAGCACTTTCCTGTTCCTTCTTCTCCTGCATAAGGAGGCTTCTAGCAAACCACTAAGGCCCAGGGAAGTAGATCATTGTGAAAGAAATAAATCTCTATTCTGCTAACCAGTGTAAGAAAAAACTCCCCTAGCAGTTTACAAAAACACATCTTGCTCTGTTTATCATAAGCAGCTGCACCCAACTTGGAATAGTCTCCTTCACCATGGAGCTCAGTGAGTACTCAGCCTCACCCAGAGCTGCTACTCTTGGGCTCCAGGCAGCATTTGGCAACCAACTGTGATTGCATATGTGTTATGTGTAAATGGCTCTCATTCTCCTACATCTCAAGGACAGAGGAGTCAATTCAAAATATGCAATGTTGAATTTTGACAAAGAGCAGCAAAGTGGTCAAAATCAATAGATTCGGAATCTCACTTCATCCTGCCATGACTTTCCCGTGGCTGTTGCCCACATGTAATTGCCTCTGATGTCTACAAGATCCCACCTGAAAAGGAAGGTGCTAAACCACAGCAATTAAACTGTAGTGAGTGACTGCGATACGGACTGATTCCTGTAAACAGATAAATCCAAAGCATTCTGCTTAATTTGGGAAAAATTCTTTGTTGGGCTAAACCACATAACATCACTGATTGTGGGACAGCCAGAGTAATTCATTACTGCATCAGACTGTTTTCTCTATCCTTACCTTTATTTTCTAGACAACTCACATTTTGCTTATGTTTCAGAGATTTTTCTGAGATGCATGTGGCAAATGCGGTACTATAGTGATGCTGCTGGCAACACAGCTGCATTTTATGAGTGCCTTTTTATAGACCTCCAGAGCATTTTCAAAAACTGTCAGGTGATTTTAAAAGATGAGAAAATATAGCGATCTAACTCAAGGGTTTTTGGGTTTTTTTTGTCTGTAAAATAATTAGAAGCCCCAACTCCTGTACTTACAAGACAGGGGCAAAATCTGAAACAATATAAATTGCTTTGCTGATGAGCACATTAGCTAAAAGAGGTCTGTTTTCCTGCTAGGCAGAATTAGTTTGTGCCAGTATGGGGGAACAAAGCCATTGCCATATTAATCCTCAACACTGGTAGGTGGCATATTAATCCTGGTACTATTTTTTATGTCCTCATCTGAATAATGTCCAGGAATCCAAGTTGCAGAGTAGCAAGTTCCTTCAGTTAGTGAAATATTTTAGATTACCCTGTTCTTTCTGGTAAGTTTTGTCCTCAATATACTTATCTTGTTATGAACTAAAAAAATAAATTGCAATCAATAGATTAATATTAACATGATACTTAGTCTCCTCCTGCAATAAAAAATACGGACATGCAAGTCAGAATTTATGAAGTATTACCATTCACTCAATTTCAAGAGTCAGAATGTTCTGCCTGTGTTATCTACTGATTCACCACATAACTGAAAGTTTTTATATTTTTAAAGGCAATATTATGAAAGTATACATATACATCTTTGTGTAAGTCCTGAGGTTTCAGGCATATAAAAAAGAGATGCTAAAATACAGGAATGAGATGTGACAGTTACATTATTTCTCTGCAATGTGTCTCAGTGAACTTCTGAAAAATAAAATAATTTTTTCTGCTCTATTGTAAATTGTATTGTAAGACAGAAGGTTTTTGTTCTATAGCCCTGGTAGTCTTCTTGTATTTCTACTGCCAGAAACATTATCTTTAGTTTCTTTGCTTGATTGTATTTTGCAAGGCTTCTCTTCTTTCAGAAGAAAGTGTGCCTTCATGTCGGAAACCCTGACAACATCTCTCTAAACTGATCTTTGCTTAAAGAAAAGAAAATGTATTAACCTTCTGTACTCAATTTGCCTTCTGTAAAAACAAAACCAAAACCAAACCAACCAACCAACCAACCCAGAAAAAAAAAATTACACAATGAAAAGGAAATGAGGACAGAGAAACTCTCACTTCATACTTCTGGAATGATATACTTCTGTATTTCTGGTTTGGTATTTTGCCTATAGCTCTGAAAAATGTGTCAATTTCAGAGTGGCATTCATTATTAATTGTTTGAACTATTATTTTGCAATCATACAAACAAACTTATTTCCTTAGAAAACTGCTAGAATTCAAAGTTACTAACAAGCATAGGAGAGTATGTATTCTTATCTATTGACAAATACTTATACATTTCTAAAGGGTAAATGCCTCAAATTTCAGTATAACTATATTTCAAAACACACGAGGAATCTAAAAATACACGATTGCAAAGAAAAAAACTTTAAAAATAGCATTTCAAGGGAATAAATAATTTTAAAAACTGAAATGCTGCCACAGTAATCTATTTCATTTGAATAAAGGATTTACTGCAAACAGAAGTAACCTTTCAGTTTTGCTAGAAGTATCACAGACACTTTGTCAGTCCAGGACACTGCTCTTTTATTTTCTTTTACCAAGGTAACAATTAAAAGGATTAAAGGCTATGTTTCCTGGCATTGCTTTATGGCACACAGAAGGGTTCCCACAAGTCACAGAGCTTTTTCCACCAGCAGGCACCAGAGCAGGTGGGTTTTGCTGATGCTGCAGCTCCAAATGGAACATACCACAGGTGATGCTCATTATTGAAGCTATGGGGATATAAAGGAGAGCATGGGTTATTGCTGATGGTGGAGTGCCAAAGGTTAGTGAAAAGCTGAATTGTCTGCTGGACCAGTATAGATAAGAACACAAAAGGGCACAGAAATGGATTTGAATACAGCCACTTATCAGTGTGCCTTTTAAACTACATTACGCTGCATATAATGGCGTGCTGTTAGCACTAAAATTGGGAGTCTCCTTTTATGAGTGTACTAATTTATTAACATCAATTTGTGTCACCATTTTAGCAGGTCCTCTCCTTCCCCGAGCCAAGAAGAAAGATACCAAGTCAGCTGAATTCAGACTGAATTCAAGTGTCTCTAGTTCTTTTCAAACAAGTATTGCAATCTGCTGATGTAGCTCTCAGTTGAACACTGTATTGTTTTCTCCACAATAAAAGCAAAGAAGCACATATAAAACAAAGATGTTAATGATTTGGAATAAAATGTACCTTCACTATTGTTTATTACTGGAAACAAGCCAATTATTATGCAAAAGAATGAAAAAGGATCATTTATATACCATACTGCTAAATTTTATATCGAGTGATATGATAAAAGAGTCAACTGGGACAGTGGGTAGGGAATGAAAGGAATGCTAGATTTTATTCATGTCATGTTTATAGTTAGCTATGTTTATCCTTTTTTGTCAGTTAAAGGAACATTAAGCGAAATTATTTTGGATTTATGGCAAGTAATAAAGCAGATTTTTTTCTCATGAGTGTTCAATTTGATTAAAGTATACAGTCAGAAGTCCAAAATGTGCACCTATTTACAAATTCTTTCCTGAAGACATCTTTTTAATCCTCTTCCAATCCTGCAAGAATTTGGACAAAACACTGCAAGGTTTTAATGTAATACAAGAGTGAGTGTTTAGCAAGGCTGGTGGGACTGAAAGATGGAGCTTGAGAATCATGAAAGAATGGGAAGGCTTCAAAAGTGTTAGCACCAGACCTAGAAAACCCCACCAAGTGGAGATATCTGGCAAGATGTAATGTAAATAATTATTATTTCGAAAGGGTACTAGCAGTGTATAGTACTTATGGAGTAAGTCTCAGAAAGGCTTTGTTTAATTTTCATGCTGCCATGATTCACTTGTGTCTCAGAGAAGGGAAAGCTTAAAAATCCTCTGTAAAAGGCACATAATGCCTGGTTATGTATCTCTGCCATTTTGCTCAAATGGGGATCTATCATCCAAAGCCAAGGGAAAGATCTACATTTCTTTTCCTGGCACATGATCTCCTGGTGTCCTTTATTCCTAATTTACAGATGTGTCCGTTTTAAGAGAACATCCATGTGAAACAAGGGAAAGGCAAGCAGGATTAAGATTTATATTTCTCAAAAAGGCTACGTCTTGCAGTTCAAAGACTGGGTATTTAGTCTTTGCTGTTGTGTATACTTATACTAAGTAAAGGAAAAAACAAAACAAAGCAGAGACTTGAATCAATCAATCTCATACCATTCCATAAGGCTCATACCCAAATACTGCCTCACACTAATGGATGCCATTTTTTGATGAGCTGATAAAAACTCTAGTCAGTGCCGTCATGAAAAAAAACAAAGGTCCAGATTTATTAAGAGCATTTTGTGCTGCCTCTCATAATGTTTCAACATGATTTTAGACTGGGCTTAACTTGTTGCACAAGGATTTCCCTGCACAGGCAGGTTTCTTAGTTTGCAGAGTGAATTAATTCTGGGAAACTGCCAGACCTCCTGGGACCTATGCAAGATGGGCAGTTGGTAGGGATATGGTTAAGAATTCTGAAAACCTGCTATTGCTCCTCATTTCTACTTACTCCACAACTGAATGATGCTCATAGTGTACTAATAGCAAGGATGGTCCAGGTATGAGGCTTGTCAGAGTTGGGCTGATGGTTGGACTTGATGATCTGAAAGGTCCCTTCCAACCTTGATTATGAAACTATGAAACTATGAAACTATGGTACTATTACAAGCTGTACCTCCATGTGCACTCAAGTTTTTACTGACAAGTATACACTTAGAGTTGTTCAGCTTTGGTTTTATGCCAGCAAACTGTAAAGGCACAAACTATAGAAGTCTGCACTTCTATTCCTGAATTTCACATGCCTGTTTTTTCTTTCATACGTGTCCTAAAGGAAGATGCAATCAAGTAGCTATTGTTCAGAGTTTCATCATTCGTATTTTAAAGAACTGAAATGGTAGCACAGGTATGAAAATCAACTTCCTTGCATGTTTTTGGGGAAGATTCTCTGAAAAACCCTGTTGGTGAAGCGTTTCCTAGTATGTATTTATTACAGAGAGTGTTTTTATGATTGTCTTAGATGTAAGTTGCTGCTAAAAATTATTTCAAGGAAATATTATTTATCTAGTATGAAAAGATAATATTTATTAAATTTAAAAGTGCTGCAGCTTTGTATTATTAGTTTGTTTTGAATAATCCAGTGACCTAACCCTTCGTGCTATCAAGTTTTGTCAATCCAGAAATATCTTTGAAGATTAGGAGACAAGGAAGATTGTGGTCTTTAATTATCATTCAGTGCCAATACTGACAGAATTCTGTGCACACATTAGTGATGGCCACAACTAGCATCAGGAACTGTTCTGCACATTGCACAACATTGATTTGTTTCAACATTTTTTGTGCATTGAAGGTACTCATCCACAGCGTCTTTTTCCAGCTGGACATAAAAAATACTGAAAAAAAACAGGTAATCCCAGGGAAAGTTCAACCTACAACTTACAAATATCAATTTCTTTCTGATGCACCTACCCTTGTTCTGGATGTCCTCTCAGCAGTATCATCAGGGCTGTTAACATCTGCTTTACTACTTTCTCCTCACCTCCCAGTATGTGCTGCTGTCTGGAAGCAGAGACTCAGATGCTGAAGGAGGATGTTTTGTTATAGAGTTTGTGCAAGGTAATGCACATGCTGATTCAAAATGTATGCAAGGTCCTTTCCTGTTCTCTGAACACCTGAAGTCATGGTACTGGGAATTGACACTAAGCATTATACGAGGTGACTGTTATCATTTGGCTGAGAGACAACCACCTCTCTATCAACTGTAAAGAAAACACAGAGGAAATACATAGGAAACCAAGTTTCCTAACATTCCCACAAACTATGCAAAACATATGCTTCAAATAGGTTCATATTTATTGTGCAAAATGCCCCCCTTCTCAGAATGGTAGTATATGTTGGCTTCCCAGATGACCTCAGTGGTTCTTACATTGAAAAAAGAAGAAGCTAGACAGAAGAAAAAAGGTGGAAAATGTAGTCAGCGAGCAGTGCAATGGCCAGCCAGTAAGTAAGTTTTCTCTCCCTCAGCGGTGACTAGTCTGTCCGTTAGAAAAGACTTACAGTAAAGATGCATTTTCCAAAGAACAATAACCTACATAAAACTTCTTTGTAGTTCAGGCAGATTAACTACAAACATAAGCCATCAACAAATCCCCTTTTTAAGTTTTAATTTAATTTAATCTAATCCTCAGAGCATTGAGTATGCTCTGAGGATAAGAAATTATTATGTTTTTTCAAGAGAGGGGAAAAAAATAATTTTGGTGAGTGTGATGCAGACTTGGAGCAGTGCAGAGAAGGGGGGCTCAGGGTGAGCTCAGTACTGCAGATGCCTTGAGGTGAACTCCTGAGAGAACCTGACTTTTTCAGCTGATGGCACCAGAGATTTTTGATGGAAGAAGACAGATCATAAAAGCCAGATATCAAAAGAGAAATTGCAGCAAGTTATTAAAATGTACATTTATATTGCTAAATATTTTTAGGATTGCTGAATTGAGACAGCTAGCAAACAGCACATCATGGAGAACATTGATTGAAAAGCTCACTGGCTTGGGAAAGAATTTTTCATTTCATAAGTCATTTGCTGTAACCATTCCAAAAAGCCAGCAGTTATTTAAAATTAATGAGAGCGACTCCGTGATGAAGTCTGGTTTGATGGCCACTTCCTCTCCTCAGTTTTCACTGGAGAACTGAACCTCATCCTTTTGTGCCATTAGCATATTTTGGTCGGTAATGCTAATTTGTCTGGCATGTTTACAGCATGAGAAATTATCTTACGCTATTTATAAAAGCCCATGGAGATAAAATACGTTGCAGACATAACTGATACTATGTACTGAATAAACAGTGCAGCAGAAGGATTGTTGATAGAAGAGAGGACAATCAGCAGCAGCTACATTTTTATCATTTGTGGAGGCCTGCAAGGCTACTATTTCTTAAGTAACTACAGTATTGTTGTTACTTTTTTTTTTTGTGCTAAATCTTCAAACAAATGACAGAAATACCCTGGCCATATTGCACTTCTAGAGAACAAAATCAACACGTGCATTGCTCCACATGGGAATTTTCATTGTTTTATATTGACCACACTCTAGTACAAGTCTCGGTTTCACAATTAAGGTATCTCAATACACACCTTTTTGATCATATGATCCAACCATCAACCTAACTCTGACAAGAATCATCACTAAACCATATTTCTACACATGAACGTTACTCATCTCTTTAATAAGTCCTGTGATGGTGTCTCAACCACTTCCCTTGGCAGCCTGTTCCAATGTTTGATAACTTTCAGTGTAAAAAACATTTCCTAATATGCAGTCTAAGCCTCCCCTGGCATAATTTACTCACAAGTCAAGCCAAAGCTACTGCAATAAATATCTGCCATGTCTTTGAACTAGTGTAGATGTAAACAAAAATCTTATTTTGTCAGCACACTGCCAAATATTGATTTTAGTCAATTTTCTTACACAATGCAGGTAAGAAATGAAGAAATGTTGCATGAGCACAAACCTTTCACTTGGTAAAACTTCTCCCTATAGTAAGAAAAACCTCCAGGGTATAGCATATGAAGGTGTGGATAATAATTAACACCTAACATTTGTCAGGTTATTGGAAATCATCTAGCTACTAATATTCTACAGAGAGACATCAAGGGTTGTAAGATCCAACCTGCCATCTGCAACCTGGTTTTTTGTCCTGTAAGAGCTATTTTTCTCTGTTTCTATAAGAGAAGTCCAGATGACAACACAGTAGATAATGTAAATCAGATAGAATATATGCCATCACTATTCTCTGATGCATCAGGTGCAATCTCAGTTACGCTGCATTGTTACTGAAATTACTGCTCCCCATAGCCTTGCAAGTGCAGAAAAATTAACTTGCCTTGTGCTCAGTATTATATGAAATTAAGAATAATAATGTGTATTCTGGCTTCTTGCTATTGTTTTCCTTCTTTTACTTAAAGAATTAGGGAAAAAAGAGTAGTTATTTAATCAACTGATCTGCATATGCACTTTGGTTTGCAATTTATCTCACTATTACAGAACTTTAACTGGTTTGGAGCACAGTTCTATAGCAGTCAGAACAACTGTTAGGCTTTGTCAACTGAATGAGCTGTTTTAATTTTGCATTTTTGTTTCTCATACTGAAACAAATTAACTCTGAGAAAAATAAATTTCCATTACAATCTTTCAGTGTGGTAGCTAAGTTCCTAATGATTTAGTATGTTTTAATTTATAAATTTTATTCTAAGTAAAATCTAAATGAAAGCAGAAATGGAAGCTTTTAAGACAATTTAGTTCATAAATGTTTCACTAACAAAAAAGAATTCTTCTCAATTCTTTTTGTCAACAGTATTTTTCACACTTGCACATTGCACATTGCAATCTGAAATGTAAAAGGGTTTCTTTATAAAGAAAACTTACAAAAGGATGTATGGAAGGGCAATTGCCCTTGTCAAAAATTGGCAACCTTTTTCTTTGTATTTCTGTATTTCTATATATTTCTGCATAGTATCGTCTTCTTGAAGAAAAAGAAAAAATAAAAGCCAAGGAGAACCAGAGAAACACATGATAATGAAAATACAAGGAGAGAGAGATGACAGAAGGAGAGTAGAAGGGTAAGGATATTTGAAGAAAGTTGATAAGCACAGAAAAATACAGAGAAATCACGTATTTTGCTAAACAGTATCCTCTGAGTCAGAGCACAAGAACAGTTGTGTTGTAGCTGTATTTTTCTGGCTCATTTCATTGCACTGTAAGTGCCCTTCTTACCTCAGTTCAGAGTCCTCATTCATCCTCCTCTCTGTGTATCCTAACAACCAGGTTACTCTCATGCCTTGGCAGTGACTGAGATGGAGGACATGAGAATCTGTAGGGGAGGAAAAGAAATCAGCTAGAAAGTAGGAAGGAAGTGCTACTGTGATGTATGAAGAGGAAGGCCTTTATCAGCCTTTGTGTCCAGGACTGCTCTGCTCTCATGGCAAAACGTGTTCCTGCCTCAAGTACCTGATGGACTTCAGATTCTAACACCTTTCTTCCCCTATCTTTTCCACAAAATAGCTAAGATGGTATATATTTCTGTAGGATTGCATATATGACCTGTTCTGACAAAGATCCACTTCCTTCTCATTTCAGAGGCTGCACATGTGACTCCTCTGTCACATGTGGGACTCCAAGCACATGTGATCTCCCTCTACTACTTCTGCATCAGGCTCTTTGGAGTGACTGACAATCTTTAGGCCATGGTAAAAGTCCTGACAAGCAAAGTTGGAGGCTGAAATCTGCAGTATGGGGCAATGCAATGCAGCACTTTCTCTTCATGACACTTATCCTTCTACAGCATTTTTCCCCTCTCTCTCCCATTTTGTTCTGGGTACCACAGATCTCAGTGGCAGACCTCACATACAAAGCAGTCTCCCACATCAGCATTTTGCAGCAGGGAGGGGCTTTGTAGCAGAGGGAAATATGTGGGACCGGCGCTTACTGGAATGGAAGGGCACAGAGAAAGTAGTGTTGTCCTACCTCCTGAGAGCAGGGAGTTAGTGGAAAATTATCAGCATTCTGGACAAGGGTGCTGTGGCACCCCAGCAGTTAAGAGTCTCAGTATAGCTGCTTGGTGTCCCCATGCTTATAAAAAAGCAGTGATGGTGCATCATTACATCCATGCCAACAACCTGGCTTCCTCCCAATCCTTCTCCAAATCTTGTGTCAGCCTCTCTTTCCCAGTCCCCTCCCTGTCCACCTTCCCTGCCCCCTCAGGTGCAGGTATCTGTTCCAGGCACACTCCCTCTAGACCCCCACTGAGGGCATGCTTTCTTATAGGTAAAACAGCTTCCCATACTCTGTGCCCTAAGTTGCTGCTCTCATTCTTCTCTCTAGCAACCCCCCTGTCTCTCTCAGTCTAATTTTATATGCTTTGTCTGACCATAGACTGTAAACTCTTCTTATACCATGATGTTGCTGTCATGTATTTGCTCATTTCTGTGCAGCACTATTTTATAAAAGATGAAAATCACTGCTTTACCTTCAGAAATATTCGTCTCTTCAGGTACTAATTCAGATGCTATTTAAATGACAATGGGGTTCAGAGAACATGGCTTCCAAGTATTTTAATTTCAGTAGGAATCAATCCTTCCTAATTACTTTTACAAGTAATTCCTATTTTCCAGCTGGCATTAGAGATAAGGTTGTGTATGTATACATTTTGCTCTGAGATTGAAAAAGAGAGGTTTATTAATTGTGTATCTGATAAAGTGGACAAAAAAGAGATGACAACTTTTAAGGAATTTAAAAGCAGGTCTTATTGTGGCAATAATCCCTATATAAAAGCACTAATCACATTAGCAGAACATAATCTATAAAGAATAAAGTGAATGGAATGCATGTCAGAGCAAGGGAGAAGTTTTATAATTTGGGGGACAAATAAGTGATTAACCCAATGAAATGACTGGGTTAAAAATCAGGAAATGCTTTAAATTCACAGCAGGTGTCAAAAAATCCCTTTTTACTGTTTTACAATAAAGACATATACGTGGTTGGTTTAAAGGTATTGAGGATATAGTCCATAATATGCTACACTCAGGAAACTGTAATAGATTTTATTTTAAAATCTTTATGTGGATACTATTTAAAAGCCAGTCATTTGAAAAATTAAAAGAGACATTACAGTGTCATAGTTTGTGTTCAAGTTCTTTTACCCTGTATACTCCCAAAAGTGATATTTTATTAAATCTGTGGAGGAGCTACATATGGAGGATGATAGATAAACGTATTAAACTTTAACCACATACAAAAGCTAGGCCAACTATTGCTGTTTTTACAGGTCTATGCTGGAAATAGAGGGAGCAGCTATGGTGTGACACATGAAAAGGCTGTAGTCTGCATAGCAGAAGAAAGAAAGGGACAGGGAGTGGTTATAATCACATATCATAATGAAATACTACCTCTGAGGGTGTTTTTTCCTATTGAGTATTAAAAAAAATCATTCTTTCAAGGAATAATAAGCTACAATAAATCTGTATAAGGCTTATGCTTCTTTCAGTTATTTACTCTGAAATAAAATCAGATAAAATCCTGTATATGTGTATAGACACATGGAGAGAAATGAAGGTGATTTGTGCTCATTTCTGGCTTTTGATGAACAAATTTGTTAAAAAGGCTCCTGGAATTACAGGAAAAAAGGCTTACTGTGTATCACACACAATAACCTGGTATAGCTTGGAATTGCAACAATGCCCAGTGGTCACCTGACACTAAGTTGGGAGTAATTTTCCCAATGGCTGGTAAAGCTGAGCTGACATGGGTAAATCATCTGATGACTTACAAAACTCTGTCCCTACTGCAAAAGTCTGCTCAAATGCAGCATAAATATAGCTCCAAAAAGGAGACAGCAGCTACAATCATGACTTTCTGACTCCTTTTGCAGTAAGAAATGGTGCAACCTCCTTCGCTGTTTCTATCCCTTCTATCCTCTACAAATCCCTTCATTGCTAGTCTCTTTTCTGGCTCTCCAAAGGTAGTCAGAGCAGAGCAGCCTCGTGCTAGTGCATCCCTGGCTAGAAGCCATGTTTGTGGAGAACAGAGAAGTAAGATGCCGTTTTCACTCAGAATGGATGGAGCAAACACAGGGAAGGCCACTCCAAAGCTGCTCTGAATTGTGGATACCTTCCACACATAGCTACACTAAGTCAGACTTTTGATATGTTTTTTTTTCCTTTATTTCCACTGAGATTATAAATTGTCTAAAAGTAGCTTTACAGGATTTAAATTAAATGCTTCTATTTCAAACTCAGTGTTAAATTGGGCAGCTATAATTAGAAAAATCAGAATAAATAAAAGTTTGTATTTGTACAGCCAGTGCAAGTGCATGTTTTCTTTTTAATAGTTTGACTGTACAGACAACTCAGAATAACACTCAATTCCTAAACTTCATTGAAATGAACAGGACTTAAGTACATATGCCTAAAGTTAGACATTTGTTGTCTAATATTTACCTAAGTTCAGGTAACTATTGCCCAGTAGCTCATCATGTAACATACATATGAAACAAAAAGAATCTTGAGTTCTCTAATAATCAAGTATCTAATCCAAGCTATTTAACTTACTTTAAAATTGTGGGATCTTTCCAGATGCATACATGAGCCCTTTCCAGAGGCAGTTAAAATAAGATCCAGGTGCACATCAACACCCTTCCGTGTACCAGTTTTGACTGGAGGTTAGTTGCCAACCCTGGGGAGAGCAGGAGATGTGTTCTGCAGTCAAAACATTAAAACTGTAAGGCACAACTCATAGCCCAGCAGACCTTAGAGCATCTACCCTTCAAATTAGATTTGGCTGTGGACACCTATTGTACATACACATCCGTGTTTCTCTCCACTGGAAACAGAAAACAACTCCATGGTTGTGTACAATGCATCCTGTTCCCTATGTGGAAGACTAGACTTTTAGTGCCAGTTAGAGGAATTAAAGATGGGGACATTTTATACAGTTCAGAAATAAGTATGCACTTATTTCAAACTTTGAAAATACTGTGTCTTGAACTCGAATATATCTGTGTTAATGCTGTTTAGATGAAGGGATATAGGGCCCAAATTTAGACTGGGAGTTTATTTGCTGAAAAACTCCTAACAGAGATAGCCTGTATCTACAGCACTTTGTATTTCATATATAAAGTCAGGTACAAAAAGATTTGCACCAATAACTCTGCTTTGTGGTGAATATGTTTGCTTACAGATTCTACACTACTTAGTAAAGCAACAAAAGCAAAAATCAGTTCATTGAGTCAGTCGCTGAATGTAAGTGTGAGCTTATGTTTTAAGTTGTCCTTTTTTCTTCAGCTAATTTCAGCAGCCTGAGAAGGCTACACATGTTCTCTGGCCTCCTAAAACAGCTTCAGTATAACCTGACATGGATAATTTCAGTCTAACAGTAAAGGAAAAAAAAAAATCTGTAATGCAGCATCATTCAGAGCTGCTGGAATTTTTTAAATTCTATGCCCTTTAAGGAACTTTCAAAATAGATGAAATGCTTTATTAATTCTAACAGCTTAATGTACAGAACTAATAGAGGTGTAGTCCATCCATCATAAAAATCTTTGTCTTTGCTCATAATGCGTTAATTTCTTTATACAGATAGATTGTGTGGCTATGTTTGTATGACAATTTTTTTCCACTCAGATCAATTCTAAGACCTAAGACCCCTAAACTAAAGAAAATCATCTTTCTAAATGAAATACTAATTTTAGCTAAGCTGCTTTTGAAGACTTTGCTCTTTTAAAAAAAAGCTAAAGCTCCATACAAAAGGTAGAGAGAAGAGGGAGAGTGTAGCTGATGAAATGCAAATGAAGCTTTTCTCAGACAGCTGGCTGCTTTGGGATGACATGTGTGATGAATGGCTCTTAAAACATGAGCAGGCATCAAGCTCCAATTCAGTGTCAGACTGGCAAAAACAGCAGCATTACTGGATGCTTCCTTTAATTAATGCAACACTTCTGCATTAGTCCGGACACTGCCGATAAATGGAAAAGAACTGATATCAGTGGTAATATCAGAAATCTTTCAACCTTGAAGCTGGGATGCATTAGCCAAAAGCTGTGGTATCGTAAAAGGTTTAATTGTATTTGTAATGTACCAGTGCACCATGACAAAAATGGGAGATAGTGTAGCCAGGACAGAGTAAGCCAGTGATAAATGAGTGTGAGTGAGCGATTATAAAGCAAGGAGGAGTGTGAAAACAGACAATAGACAGTGAAGGGGAAGGGGCAGGGATGGGGGATTATGATAGCAACAGCTACTCTAATGTGAAAAGTAGGTCATGAGAAACTGGTTATAGTTTTCAGCAGGGCTACAGGCACAAGGCAGTTTAACATAAATCTTTCTTCCTAAATAGGTTTCATTGATGAAAGTGAGATTTACCACTGCACCTGCTTCTAGCAGGACTTCATGTGGAAGGCTTTGCTAGCTACCTATCTACTACAAAGCATCACAACTCACTAAATCAAACACACAGCACAAGGTTTTCTATTAATTGCATACCAAAGTAATGGGATACACAGTGTTCATCCATTGTGCTTAAAATTATGTTTTCTGTCACAACATACCATAAAATTCCCATGCAATTTTTGTGCTGTCACATAGTCACCAAGTACCAGTACTTAATAGCAGTAACAGCTTTCTCGAGATTATTTGAAAACAATAACCAATTTCTGCTGAAATCATAGGACCCTATCACACAAAAAGGAAAAGGCTAGAAAGGATTCATGTACGAAGTATTCGTGCTTTGTGATTGCCATTAGTTGCAAACATTTCTTATAGAGTCCATTTTCTGAGCATGTAGGCTAAGGCTCGTAATTAAGATTAACAACAAGTTTGGGTGAGGTTCTGGAATAAAGCCTATGCTTAGTGTTTCTGAGAAAGGTGAAGCATTCCCGTAACATACTCAAAGTGATTTGCTGTTTCTTGATGACACCTGATTCATATGGTGGCCTTTTGAAATCATTCCAGTTGTTCTCTCCCTTTTTGTGCCCATATGAAGAGTATTTACTGTGTGCATCAAGTATTGACTGTGTACTTTCAAAATTGCTTTTTTTCCCCTATTTTAATTAAATTTTGTTCCATGAAGGCAAACATAGCCTGCTGAATTTTAAGCTGAGCGCCAAGATGACTTATTGCTGATGCTTATTTTCATACTTGGAGAGACATTGGATACAGACTAACATATATTTAAACACAAAAATCACATGCTGGAAATATGTAAATAGCATGATATACAGAGAACATTAAGGATCACAGAGTATTTAAAAAATTATACCTGCATTAGAACAAGGGTGACAGCTAGTTTATCTGTTAGGAAAGTATAAAAAGTTAAGAGTATATGTCTATATATATAGACATATATATGTACATAGAGGAACATACATATATCTATGCTGCCCTGAAATGAGACTAAAGGCATTAAAACATCCCTTTCACTTCCAACTATAGCATACTTTCTTAGACATAAAAGGCTCTAAAAAAATAGAAAATATAGATATTTAAATGAATTTTGGATTTTTTTCTTAATTGAAATATTTGTGTATTAAAAATCCTATGCACAGATATATTTTCATACTCATAGAAATTTCTGAATAGAAGGAAAGCTAGACATTGTTATGATATAAAAGGTTTTCCCAGAAGAGGAATAGCAGGTTAGCATTTTTGCTTCCTGCTTGATACACAAATTCTGTAATATCTTTTAAGTCTGGTTTTAAAATCTATATCTTTTGGGCAAAATCACTGCTACAATGGTTGAAAAATACCTCTGTGGGTCCAGAAAGTTAAGCGGAAGCTAGCATGGTATTGATCAGAAGAGCAGTTGAACACGGAAGAGGGCCAAAGGGGCTAGGATCAAAATAATTTTTTTGCTAAGAAATATCCTAACAAGTAAAAAATCAAAACAAAAAAAAGCCCACCACCCAAACAAAAAATAAAAGCCAATCCCACAGACATCAATAATTACCAAATTTTGTAGAGATTCTCCTTACACAGCATATTTTGCAATTAATAAATTGATATAGGACAGACAGCAGTAGTGCTAATGTTTACCTTCTGTATGCTTATTTCTAAGGCCTAATAGCTATTTCATCAAGGTTATTGGCTTTGATTCAAAGTGTCCTACCATGTTAGGAGGTTTTCCAATGAAGTAGGCAACCAGTCAGTCCTCTTGGTTTCACAATTTTTGCAGGAGAAAACTCCATTATAATACATTTAATAAATTCCAATGTTTCTGGAACTTTAACAATAGTCATGAAACAGTGGAAATACAAAGGCATTCATAACCTAGCTTGTCACAAAGTCAGAATGTGGATCTAATCTAGATCTATTCAGATGGTCTGTTTTCATTTCTAACTCCCCATGTTCCTGTAATATCGTTTAGCTACTATACTATTTACAAAGCGCTTTACCACAGGATAAAGAGCTTATGATCTAACCATTCTTTTCAGTCTACCATCAGGAAGACCATTTACCATTCCTTTCCTTCCCTCTCTTGTCTAATATTTAATGTACAGGACAAAGCATTCATTTCCTCTAAATGAGAGATGCCATCAGAATTGAAGAGTTTATGCTCAACCAGGATCAAATAATGATATGCTTGCTCATGCTTACAACATTAGGAAGTTTTAATGGGACTACATGAGGATCAGGTGCTAACCATTGGAACACCATCAGATTGCAGCCCATGAATTGGCTCACTCCTTCTGCAGAGCAGCTATTGAGCACTGATGACACAGAGTTATCTCTGAAATTCCAGGAAGACAAACTAAGAATAGGATCAGAATTTAAAAGGTTCTTAATTGTATGGTTGCATGGCCCAAGGAAAGCTATCAGGTAATTGTTCTTGCACTCAGTGGTGGCTGGGGCACTGGATGGACATATAGCTCTTAGCAATTCTCCATTGTCTCCTCTCTCTTGGGAGTTTACTTGGACAGAATTTTCCATTAATGGACGCTTGTCATGAACAAACAGCTATAAATCACTTTGGCCAACTTAAGCCAAAGATATGTGCCAAATTCTAGTGTCAAATTGTCTAACATGCTCTGCCTAATAAACAGAAATGGTTTTTAGTAGAAAACAACTAGCAACGAGGGTTTGGATTAAATGATCCAACTGTAAGGACAAACTCAGATGGCACTGGATTTCCTCATGGAGTCCAGAGCTCCAGTGACCTGCCAGAGTAAGCACAGACTATTCTGGTAAATCAAGTACAAAAACTGATGAAAGTGAAATACCCTAAAGATGAAGTGTTTATTGCCAAGATTTTGAAGCAACATACCTATATAATACCTGGTTTATGCTATGAATATTTAAGACTGTGCTTTCCTCATTGATCAATACTCCTTGTTCTCTGAGATCTCATGAAGAGATAATCTGTACAACACAGTTATGTGACCTTAAATATTCTAGAGGCCATGAGTACATTTTACGTAAACTTCTAAAAATGTAGAATCTGTTAACTGTGGGCTGAAATAATTTCGGAGCAGGAGCAGATTGAAGAGTATTTCAAAGATTATTTTAACAGTAGATGCTTGAAACCACAGATTTTCCTGTGTTTTTAAGTGTTGCAAACCAAATCAAGGATCTGGCCTTATTCTCCTTGTACCATTGATCAACGTAAGATATGAAGCAGAAAGAATGTGGTATTTTTTTGGGTCACAACGGTTTCTGGTTTTGATATATTTTATGTTTCAGTCACAACAGATTTTGAAATCATGAATGAAGCCCACATTTGCATGGATAATGTCACACATAGCATGCCACATTTCTTTTCAGTTGGAGCCTCACTAAGGAAGTTTTTCACATAGTAGTAGACACCATGAAAACCTTCTCAGTAAAAAGGAGGCAGTAGGAAGCATATGAACACCTAAAACTCTGGTAAGCAGTAATATAGTAGTTGGTAAGTCCTTGGGAGCAGATGGTCTTCTAGCTTATTTAAGAGATATGAGGTTCCTGGGAGCAATTACTCCTGGAACATCAAAAGCCAATTCTCATTCTTCACTTGTTCCAAATTCTGCATTCTCTGGAATGCTACTAATTGTTTTACATTCTCTCTATTCTCAAGAGAAACCGAAATAATTTTATTGCACTACCAAAATTTAGTTATAATCACTGAAACAACGGAATTTCATATCAGAAGCTACAATTTCTATGCCCTACTTACTGACCATTTTAAATGCTTGGGTAATCACATCAAAATTATTTTGAAGGAAATCAGAGCCCTGTGTCATGGTTGGATTGCTTATATAATGCACAGAGGATTTCACACTACCCCCACCTTCCCAGATTAAATCAGTCAGAGAAGATATGAGGTACGTGTGGCAAAAGATGGTGTGAGTCAGACCAGAGCCAGAAATGGAAACCAAAAAGCCTGCTGCATGGCCTGTGGCTAGTCAGTTCATTTCTTTATAGGCACTTTTATTTAGATCATAGGATTTTTGGACAAGTTATACCTTGTGCCTTTTGTTCAAATTGTGCTTTCCACAGTGGTGTCCTTACAACAGATCTCTGGATGCTATAGAAATACAAATAAAAAAGATTATGAAACATACCATTAGCTACAATGTTATCATAATTTATCATTGTGTAGGGTTTTTTCCCTACATGAACTGAAAATGTCCTACATTAAGATCTGGACACACAACTCCTCCACATTTTTGTGAGAGAACTATACAAAAAAAATCAACTCTTCTTACAACATGAACAGATTAATCAAACTCGAGAAACTGTTGAAATCAAGATTCAAATAGATGTTTCTTATGGTTTGAGCAGTTACCCTAATCTCTCCAGAGCAAAGAAGAGCCATGAAACAACAAAAAAATCCAAATACAAAAGCGATAGTTTACTTGATTCAGTCAGAAAAATATCTTTAGCCTTCCAAAAGAATTGTTAGTACTAGGATAGCTGCTGCTGTTTATTTTGCTGTTTTGACAAGACATTTCCTGACACGCAGCACTTGCAGAAAAATAATAAATTTATAAATCATCTTTAACATGATAGCTTCACAACTTCTTTGGCATAAAACACACTGTGTGATCATAATACTACTCCATCCATTTTAAGATTAATACAGCTGCATTGTACATTTCTGCATTATATGGATCATTACACTGTAACTGTTATAAACAAAATTAAGGTGTGATAAGGCCTAAACACTTTAATAACAACTTCAGGTTTGCACATACGTAGGATGCAATTGAGAACAACATCATGCATTCTGTATAAATAATAGTCCCCATTAGCAAAAAAATAAACATTGATTGCTCCTGCTTTCCAACTTCTATTTTGATTTCGCCTCAAGTTTTTGATAAGTCCCTATTCCATTTGTGGTTAATTGGAGTTGACATCTCAAAATTTCAGGGTCAAAGAAATGCAAAAACTCAGAATAGGAAATCAGCTGAGATGAACTGCCGGTTACACTGTGACTTACCTAAAGGATGGTTAAAAATTGGCCAATTTTTATCAACTGCCTTTTTTACTGCAAGACTCAATTATTCTTTTTTTTCTTTTTCACCAACTATGAGAGAAGCACTACTCCAAATAGATATCCTGTTTCCTTTGATTTCTTACCCAAATAATTAATAATTCAGGAAAAATATGGCCTCTGATTGTTTTCTATGGTATAATATCTGACAGCAGGCTTAGAATGAGGAAACAATGGTGAAGAAAATCACTCAGTCTAGAAGTAACCTCCAAAGGCTCCAAAATATTCAACAGACCTCAACTGTTATTCCTTTTCTCTTTGCTCAGAGGTGAAGCTGTAATGGTTGCAGTAGATGCACTGCTGGGGTACACCTACCTTAATTAACTCCTTACCTCAGTTATTCTGACCATATAGTAAGATGGATGAATGTTATACATCACCTCACCACCATCAATTGTTCACCCCATTAGAGCAGAGCAGAAAAATATAGACAAATGATTTATTCATCAAAAAAGAACAGGTTCAGCTGACCTGAAAAATAGTCCCAAAACTGGATCAAATCCATCAAAAGGTTGCTGCTGGATTTCTCTCTCACACACACAGGCACACACACACAAATTGCCTGTAAAAAACAAAAGGTCTGCATCTCACCTTTTACTAGTGTTATGGCTGGGACAATCACAGAGCGGCCAAAGTTCATTTTGCTTTTCTGTTTGGACCCGTATCTTCTGATCTTGGCAGGCTCAAGCCATCAGGCTTCATGATCTCTCACAATACCCCTTGCTACAGCTGTCCTACATGGTGTAAGGTAATAACATATTTATGGGGGCCTAGAGGGAAGAAAATGCTCAACAATGATGAGTGACTACAGTTGCTGAAATGTCAGTGCCTCAAGCCTGCAGTCAATGAACTTGGGTCTTTCACTTCTTAACTATCTCAGCTCCAGGCTGACAAAGCTTCCTATAGCTTTATCACAACACCTATATCCATCTCTTCATGTCTTCTGGTTGGCATTAATTAAAGATTCCCCCAGTTGGACTGAAATATTTGCTAGGAGAAAATGGAAGGGGTTTGACTGATGCAGAAAATGTTAAGGAAGATAAATGGAAGAGATAAAGTTCACATTGATAAGAGAAAAAACCAAGTGTCTATCTTAAAAATGTTCATATCACAAGTCATCAGACAAAATGGCACATCATTGGTATTCTCCTGCCCCTTTCTGACTTTTCATGAATAAGCTTAGCCTCCTTACAGAACAACACGGAGAACATTTCCCATGCACCTTTATTCCCTTGAATGCCAGGTAGATTGGATTCTCTTTCAAACTAATTTGTTCACTGGTAATGAGCTGTGATAACATTACCTAAATATAGAAATAAGTGTTCAGAGAAGATTTTAATAAATGCTTGGGTGGAGAAGAATGTCTCATACCTAGCCAAGGCCCTTTTGAAAAACTAGAGATCTAATAATGGAAGTTGCTTCCTCTCATGCTTCTAATGAGGTAATATTAATAGCTTTCAATCAAATTAACTGTGGCTGAATATCCACTAAACTGCACATTTTTATTCTTCTTTCTTCAGTAGGACAGTTGGTGCATCAACACTTTAAGGACTATGCTCCTGAAATAAGATTAATAAATCCTATTTACATTTCATTACTAAACCCCAGTAAATTCTCAGATACTTTTTGTGGGCCAAGAAAGAATTTCTGTTAATTTGACAGAGAGGTAGAAGATTACACAATGTTGTCCCATTGCAAGATCTTAATAGATTCTGACAGTAATTTCCAAAAAGTATGGAAATTGTTTTCTGTGCTATAAAAATAACTGAAAGTGTTCACTGTCTTTCATTCTTCTCCTTTGAAAACTTTTTCAAAACTTTTCTTACCATATAATTTATAAATAGTCCTAAGTTTGGGCGAATCTGGCTGTGAAGGGTCTATGAGAGACTGGAAGTGAGATATAAGAAACTATGTTAACGGTGCTAAACTGTCATTGATGAGGAATGAGAAAAATAAAGATAAATTAATTGTAATCCATGACTTGTCTTGTTTCTTCAACTGAGTCCCAAATCACAAGTTCATATCAAGTCCATGTATCACTAGATTTTGAAGTATGTGGGGTTCAATGGATTGTGAACATTGCAAAAAACTCACTGGGTGTTTATGTGATTTTTCTGAGTAAGACTAGACAGAAACACGTAATCAACGGTTTGGAAACACTTTGTGAAATTCTTTAAGTCTTTTAACTGGAATGTCATTCTGTTTCTTGAAGCTCTGCAACTTAATATCCTGAAAAGACAACTAATTTTTTCATCTTTGTGAAGAAGTCTGCCCTATCATACCTTCTAAAGTATTTTATTCACTCTTTGCCCCTTTCAAGTAGAAAATCATTACTAACCAAACAAGAACTTTAAATCAAGTAATTTCTTACATACTTCTGCTCAGAAGTTTTAAATTACGAACAGTGTTTTGTTATGACATACACTTGTGAAAAGCTGGACAGCTATAGGAACTGTTTTGCCAAAATTTGACTGATTTGTGATGTGTAGATTTAGTATAAACAATAAAGGAATATAATTGTAATAGCAATGTTATCAATTCAGCTGCCTCAGCTAGTTATTCCCAGCTTAATCGGCTTGGTTTACCCCTAGTAATTACTATTACCTTCACTCTCTAAATAGTTTACCTCATACACTTCTCGATTCCTCTTTTACACCCAACACCTAGCAAACATCTGGATAGTCTTCTGCATAGTTTTTTAAATCTAGGTAAATTCAATGCTGGGAAAACCTTATTCAGCAGAACATGATTTTCTCTGTGAATAGTGGCTTCTTTGAACAAAATTAAATAGTGATATTAAGGTTTCATATAATTTCTGCTCAAGATACTGAAGTCCAGAATGTATTTGAAAAACAATTGTATTGATTTTTTTATAAACCTTTCATATTTTAAATAACTTTATATTCATGTTCATTATAGCCTTAATTTTTTAAGTCAAATTTAGACATAATTGAACTGGTTATGAGAAAACTCCTCAGCAAACTTCTCTAGTTTTTTAGCTTATGATGAGACTTCTGCCTAGTTGAAGTGACTTTTTACACTGGAACAAAACCAGGCTCAGCACAGGCTTCAAGGCATTCATGCTGTCACCTAGGTCATGGCAATTGCATTCTGTTCCTAAACTCCTTGTGTCAACAGACTCTGTTGTGTAATATTGTGCAAGTTTGTATTTCCATATATATAGGTCTTGATTCTGCAATCAGATCCATTTGGACAAAAGCCCTTTGTGGAGAATACTCATGATTTCAAAGTATGACCATCTGTTCTGAGATTTTAAAACTAACGCTGCATAATAATCATTGTATTTTTTTCAAAATAGAAATTCTATACAACACTTATTGCTTATTGTATATTGCCATTGTAGATGCTATGGATGAGTTGAGGTTTGATTTTGTATTAAAAAGTATGGAGCAAGAGTCTTCCTACACTGCCAGTGTAAAAACAAAAGTTTCAGATAGTTGAAGAATTCGAATGCTCTGTACCAGGAAACCAGTGACCACAACTGGTTGTATTGCAGTTACCTGCATAGAAGAAGCAGACATAGATGTCAAAGCATTTATGTTATTTCTTTTTCAAACAATTGTTATTATCCTCCTCCCTTCTATATGTGTATACAAATCTGCTGTTTCTGGGTTCAGGGGTTTGGGAGTTTTTTTGACAATTGCATGGTGAATGACACAGACCTAGGGTATGGACATCATGCAGCTCTGGTGTTGCATAATCTCCTTCTCCCAGGTGGTATTAATAATCATTAGTCTGTTGCATTGCATAACAAAAGAAAATCCATGAAAGATTAACCAGAGAAATTAAGTTTGTGATTGGTTTCCAAGTAAATAGTAATCTACACTGAAAATGCTCCATCCAAAGATAATTGGCTAATTTTTTTTTTTTAATGAAGTGAGAAGCCGAATGACCATGAACAATAAGAATATCCTCCAGCTTCATCACCTAATGTTTCTTTACTGGTCAAGATGAAGGCCTCTATCGGTGCAGCTTTCTGAAGCTCCAGTTTGTATCTGTGCATGGCACTAAAAAGAAGGAGGAATATTGCATATATAAGTGTATTTCTCATCACCCTCCCAAGATAATTTGAACTTTATTTTGTAGCTTTGCTAAATGAGCAAGGGCTGCAAGGGAGATATAACTTATTTCTTAAAGCAAAAATATGTCCAATTTTGCATTTGCTAGCACCTAAGGATGAAGCTCATCATTGGTAGAATCTACTACTACATTCAAAGATTCAGATTTACTGTAAGCAAAAGAATGAGACTTTTTCCACATGACTTTCAAATTACTAAGCAGTATAGATAGTCTCATGGTTCAACACATATAGAGAGAAATAATTTTGAAACATGGGAGTTTTCAAAAGCAATGTAAGTCACAAGGGCAAAGGTAGTAAGAATTACCCTATTTCATTTTTTAATTCAGCTGAAAAGATCTTAGCAAATTATTACTAACATGATGGAATAAACAATAAATTCTTTTCTCAGATTTCAAAAACTGCACTGGAAAAACAGGCACTGATTCACAGTCATCTGATTCAGTTTAATCAACAAAGAACTTCAGCATATGCTTAATAGGAGGACTTTGCCCAACTCATCTAGAATCAACAAAACACACCTCATGCATAAGGGTATTAGTGAAGGGAGATGGACTTAAGCATGCACTTAAATGGTCTTACTGAATAAGGGTGTGGACAATTTGGTCTGCACAAGCATGCCCCAGTAAGCATGAAATCTCACTGATATCAATGAGGTTTTCCTATGAATACACTGTAAATTATTTTTGTGCTTAGTAGGTGAACAAAAATGTGCAGCTTTGTGCAGATTTTAGATAACAATGAATAAAAAAAGAGGATCACAACAGCCAGAAACTCTGTATGCTGTATACAGTTATATATATATTTAAGTATTGCATATAAATGCAAGTGGTGTTACATCTGCTGGCAGAAATGTGGTTATTAAAGCTACCCACCAACAGAACTTAAGGGAAGTTAGGTGATGAATTGCAAGCAGCTTTGTCTTTACTGCACAGTCAGGACTTTATAATAAGCCTATAGGTAACATTTCTCTGCATAATTTTGCTTCGCAAAAACATGTACTGCAAACCTGGTCCCATGGAGGATTAAAAGAGATTTACACATCTAAAGTATCGATTAGATGCCTAAATTAGATCCTCCAAAACCACATGTAACCTTAACAGCCCTGCAAAACCACGCAACTCAACAGAATCCACAAAATGCCTTAACATGGAGAAAACAGTCTACCACCTCAGCCATTTGTCCTGATGGTTAGGACTCATGAACATGCCTCGACATGAATTTTGTAAACATAAAATCTTACAGACATCAGGACAGTTTCAACAAAACCAAGTGATCATGTGGAAACTCAGCCTAGGCCAGCTGCCTAGCAGAGGCTGCTGAATAGGGTACTCTCTTGGGAGGTCTGGGCTCAAATCCTCTCAGATGAAGGATGCTGAACAGCTTCTTGATTTTCCTTATCAGCCAGTGAGAGCACATATAAAGTATCCATGCCAGTGTTTTGAAATATAGCCCTAATCTTTCATTGCTTTTGAAAAGAAGCAACTTTCACCCAATGTGCAGAGGATGTTTCAAGGGCATGAAGAGGGAGAACAGGCTGTGTATTCACTACATACTACATCCTATCCAAGAGCGGAATTTCCTATTAACTTCTATAGGTCTTGCATTTTTATAGCACCCAATGCTCCTCATAAACAATAAATGGATGCACTGCTTTGGTATTCTGCAAGACTTTTCCGTATTTAACTATGATAACACTCTAATCTTCTTTATATAGATGAATTTTTTCCAAATTATTTCTAAATTGTTCCTTTGGCCTCATTTCAGGCAAACTCAATATGTCCAGAGAGTCAATAAAGTATCGTAGTGTTTCAGTCTGTTTAAATATTTTTAAATGCACATTACAAAATAATTGTTCAGGGCCATGTTGACACCAAAATTATTATCTATAGAGAGAGGTTTTGCTTTTTAAGTGGCATTTATAAAAAAATGCTAAGTGTCGGAGAGAAAATAAAAAGCAGATAGATTCAGAAACTAAAACTAATACTCTGTATCCCAGGCACTCCTTTGAATGTTCAATTTGTGCAGCTCCAAGAAGGCACAAAACAGCACAGGTCCCAGCACAGAACCCTGAGGGACACTGCTTTTCACACCTCTCCATCTGAGCATAGAGCCACTGACCACAACCCTCTGAATGCAACCATCCAGTCAGTTCCTTACATACCAAACATTCCACCCATCAAATCATATCTCTGGAACTTAGAGAGAAGGATGTTGTGGGTGACCATGTCAACAGCCTTGGAGAAGTACAGTTAGATTATGTCAACTGGTCTTGCCCTGTTCACTGATGTAGTCACTCCATTGTAGAAAGCCACAAGGTTGGTCAGGCAGCATTTGCCCTTGGTCAAGCCATGCTGGCTATCCCAAATCACTTCTCTGTCCTAAATGCACTACAGCATAGCTTCTAGGAGAATTTGCTCCATGATCTTCCCAGGCACAGAGGTGAGGCTGACAGGTCAGTAGTTTCCAGCATTCTCCTTTCTACCCCCCTTATTGAACCTCCAATGAAAACACCATCAGATCCCAGGAAGCACACTGCTCTCTCAAACTACTTCTCAGCCCCTTTCTCTCTCCTGGTGACAGAAATTACCATTTCTCTTTCCAGAAGGGAGAACAAGTACTACCACGTGTATCTAGAGTGGAATGTGCCTGGAGTGGAGAGATGCCTCTTCCAGGCAACCAAGTGGACCTACTTCATTGTGTTGATGCTCAAGAAGTAGCCCAGGAAGAAGTATCTGACTGTCTAGCAACAGATAGGTTTGACCATCAGCAACCCACTACTTTTGCAGGGGCAATATCTTTCATCAGATATTCAGGTCTAAGTTTAAAACAAGTTCTCCCTCACTCAAACTTCTGTTTTCTTAGAAGCATTTGTTGATATAAGTAACACCAGTGCAAACTGACTCCTGCTACATCAATGCATTTTACTCCCATGTAAACTCAGTAAAAAATCGTGTGCCTGGTGTGGTAGGCACTCCAGTTGCCACCACCTTCTTTTGCGCTGTGCTCCTCCAGCAGATAGCAGCAGGAAGAATTCTACAGTCTAGACTCTACAAAGGAACATATGGCATATACTAAACCATGGTTACAATTGGAATTCTACATAGCTGTTCACTGCACTTACGTTAATCAAGCTGCATAAGGGGAAATTCTAGTTGCCAGTAGGTCAACAAAAATTAGATCAGATGCAAAAGACCAGAAGAAATAGGTTGCGTATTTTCATACATTTAGAATAGTTGCAAGTTCTAATTTTTTCACTTTTATGCCATTCCTTATTTCTGCAAACAAACTAAGGAACAGTATTTTGTTGACAAAATGGTTTCAAAGTCAGTGCTAATAGCCTAAGTTCTCCCATCCTTCTCTTCCAGGTGGTTGCTTCAGTTTCATGCAGCGAAGCATGCTGCTGTTGTATTTGTCTAACAGCACATCTTCCAAGTGCCTAATGCTTTCAGTGTGTTAGTCAATTCTTTCTTTATTTCACCATACACACAGATACATTGCGAAGGAAATGGAAATTTAAACAAGTCAGAGAATTTCTGAAATATAGATGACATAAAAGCTGCATGCTATATTAAATCATACCCTGGCAACTTAATGTCTTGCAGTAATGAGAAAATTCAAAGTTATTCCTAGTGACAATTGATCATACTACCAGAGTCATCATGAGAAACACTGGCTAAAATGGAAAAGGCTGTAATGTCCAACAGAACAGAAAATACCTCTGAAAGGAAGTATAGCAGAAGATAATGTAAAAAAAAATTGACTGAACCTTTAAGTGATAAACCCAAGTCAGATTTGATCCTAAAATTCGATTTTTTATGATACTTGAGACATTTGAAAACATTTAGCTTAAAGCTCTAATGATACAGTCTGTGCCTTACCTCTACTTACAAAGAGATTTGTTCTGCTAGAGTACACCAGTGTGAAGGAAAAATGGTGTAGAAGGCAGCCACAAACAAAAGATATCATGCTTAAAGAAAAAAATCTCCAGCAGAATTATTTTATACATCTTTCATACTGTTAGCACTGTTCCTTTAAATAAGATTCTCAGACCTATACCACTCTTTCCTAAAGCATAGCAACTGAGGAAGATAAGCAGCATGAAAGGAAGCAAAACTGAACCACTTTGGGGTTCCACTGATTCCTACCAAGGAAGAAAATTACTAGAAAAGTAATGTCTGTTTGATGACAAACATCACTTCTTTCTCCCTTGCTGAGTGAGGTAGCTAGTGAGAGGACAAGAAGGCTCACCTCACTATATTATCAGGATATGAGAACACCAAAGCAGGTAGAAATAGCTTTAAATACGGGAATTGATCAAGCACACGCGGCAAACATACCCATATTGCTCAGGTCCATGCTTAAAGTTCATGTCATGCATTACATATGGGTAACATTATTTAATGTTTATGTCAATTTGAGGCTAGACTAGCCTAGGATATAAAAATAGGCAGTCAAAAGGTTGGGCAGAGATACCTGAAAAAGCTTCTGAACTGTAGGTAAATCACACCTGTGCATTTTGTGGAAATCAATGAATATTTTACTTACTGTTGCAGAGCAGAGGGGAAGAAGACAAAATTATCCAGGTCAGACAGTGTGTCAGAAATAGGTCTCCAGTAAGGAGTAACTGGTAACTGGAAACATGTCAGTGACAGCCAAGCACTGTGAAGGTCCCAGAAGAACTGTTGTGAGATGACTGAGGAGGTGATTCTGACTTTCTGCTCTCATGAGACTCCACCTAGAGTACTGTGCCCAACTAGAGCCCTCAGCACAAGAAGGACTGTTGGAAAGAATCCCAAGAAAGGCCAAGAGGATGATATGATGGCTGGACAACCCCCCANCCAGTAAGGAGTAACTGGTAACTGGAAACATGTCAGTGACAGCCAAGCACTGTGAAGGTCCCAGAAGAACTGTTGTGAGATGATTGAGGAGGTGATTCTGACTTTCTGCTCTCATGAGACTCCACCTAGAGTGCCCAACTAGAGCCCTCAGCACAAGAAGGACTGTTGGAAAGAATCCCAAGAAAGGCCAAGAGGATGATATGATGGCTGGAGAACCCCCCACATGAGAATAGGTTGAGAGAGTTGGGGCTGTTCAGCCTGGAGAAGGCTCCAGGGAGACCTCATAGCAGCCTACCAGTAGCTGAAGGGGGCCGACAATAAAGCTAAGGAGGGACTGTTTGTCAGGGCATGTAGTGATGTCCCCATGGACACATTCAAGGACAGGCTTGATGAGGCTCTAAGCAACCTAATCTAGTACAGGATGTCCCTGTGTATTGCAGGGGGGGTTGGCTAGATGGCCTTTGCATGTCCCTTCCAACTCAATGCATTCTATGATTCTATGGCAGCACCACTGCTAGACACCTGTATCCCTCACCCCAGTTATGACTCACTTGCACTTCTCTGGCTGTTGCAAAGATTTTTTTTTCTACTCTTCCTAGTGGCTCTAGATCTTGCATTACCATGAAAGTGCTGCAGCAAGGATAGAGACTAATGAAAGTTCTCATTTGTAACTACATATATTATTGCTATTATATTTTCCTATGGCAGTCACCAGTGACTTGGGGCCACTCTAGCACAGTCTGAATAGGCATAGAATAAAACTTGAACAGGGACATTTTGTTGAAAGTACAGTTTTGGTTAAGAGTACTTAATTCTTACGTAGAGGCAGAAAATTCAGATTTAAACCAGAAAGTCGTGTATGTGCTGAAGCCAAGTTAAAAACAGAGTTCCCACTGAGAAATTGAAACCTCCTCATTTGACCTGAATGTCAAGCCAGAGCAGGAAAACAGCACATTCAAAACTATTTTGTGAAAAGTCTTTTAATGAAATAGATTAGATAAAGAGCAAACGCAAAGACCTGTAATGGTTTATTTTATCTGTAGATGCAGATAAATCTAAATGCAGAATCTCAGAAGTCTTGACTCAGTCAATCATATATATTAATTGAAAATCTTTCATTGTTTTCCTGAATTTTCTTTGCATTCACTACATATACTCACGCTTTATTCTTCACAACCTATAATATCTCTTTTACTGAGATTACAGGAAAACAAAGGTCCAATCTTGTGCTTCATATCATTCATTCTGTTAAGTTTAAAAATGGCTGTCCTGTAAGAAATCTATCACTATTATGACTTCAGTGAGAAGGTAAACATTATTACAGGAAAGTCTTTTATCTGGAGCTGCAAATTTTGCATCACGATTTTGAACTGAAGCCTAATTTCCCTAAACATTATTTGGAGACAGATCATGAAATGCAATGGTGGCAGCTGTGGACCACTCTTTATTTGTGCGTGAGTGTGGCATGCATGTTGTGTTGTGTGCCTGTGTGTTTATTGGTGCAAGGAGGGCTACCTGAATCTCCCTCTTCACTGAACCGTAGTCTATGCATCACTACACAGGGTGGGTGATATACCACACCATACAGGGCAATCATGCTTTTGGAGGAAAAGAAGTCAGGCTGCTCCTATGTCCCTCAGCACACATTGTAAACATTCACCAGAGTTGTTCTTTTGTGCTTGGACGGTTGACCCACACTGAAGGCCATTGTATTGTTTTCCTCTCCATTATAGCTACTATCCCTGCCTTTAGATTACAGACCTTACAGTAGCTCGTCCATCTGGTAAGCCACAAAAATAGAATGTAGCTTTCTAAGCTCTGATTCACTGGAGCAATTTTCACTTTTGCAGATCTACCCACCGAAACCATCAGATCTATTCTCCTGACTGAAGGTCACACTAAAAGATTGAGGCAACTGTATTATTTTAATGTGTGACCTTTGAGAAGGCAGTCAGAACACTGTGAGATCACTGCTAAAATAATGTTTGTATAGTGGGGGGAAACAAAATCGACAAAGAAGATGAACATGCAGAAGAAAAGACAAGTGTCTCCTAAGGCATAATTAGAACTACACAAAGGCAGATGACAGTGCCTTGAACTTGCGTCCTTGCTAATCAAGTGCATTCTAAGCAATGTAATTGGCTGGCTGCAAAACAGAAAACAGTAGATGGTAGCTGCCAAGGTTTGCTGTTTTAGTGGAAAAACACTTTAAAGAGATTTCAAATGGTGGTACACTGTACCTTTATTAAGAATCACTTTGTGAGCATCTTGCAAAAGGCAGCACACATTTCAGTGTTGAATCAGAACAATGGGAGAAATGTCATGCTAGTCCAAACTGATTTGATTGCCTACACCACTTCCAGCAGATGTCTTAACAGTGTAGATTCTTCTAAGATGCATATAAAGAACAGGACATAACTGAAATATAAATTAATGAGAAGGATTATCCTTTCCATAAATGTACATAGAAAACATTATTGAAAAGATATATAAGAAGGGCATTACTAGACTGTTAACTGCATCCCTAAATTGACAGCCCTCCTTTTAAAATTGAGTTTACTGTACCCTTTCAAACATCTCCAGTGCATTTTCTGCTTTATCTCCCCAATCTCCTTGGTGTCTTGTCTTCCAGAAGCCAGAGCTGATGTTACCATCAGCCTCTGTAAGTTCTTTTCTCTGGTCCCTACCCCACTCCCCGCCCTTCTCCTCCCACCTCTCTGCCCTGCCATGGACCTTTCAGCCCCTAACTTTCTTCTTTCCTGATTCCTCTAGTGCACTCGGTCAAAAACTTGTTTAGCTTCTCCATCCTGGCAGCAGCTGAGGCAGCCAGCGTTCCCCATCTACTGAGGACGGGCAAGAAGGTGAGGCTGGCCCTTCCGTCCCTGCTAGCCTCTGTAGCAGCCAGCATCTAACTACTCTTTATAATGCTCTCTTGAAGGACCTGAGAGAAGATTAGATGCATATTCTTTGGGCAGTATTTTCAATTTTTTCAGAAGATATCTACAGCAATACCTTCCAAAAAACCAATGGGATGTTTTTTGAGCATGCTGAAAAAAGGAAACACTGATAACAAAATGTCACCCTCAGTTAGCACTCACATCATTGAAGGCAGAGGTAGTCAGATTTCACTTTTGTAGTGGAGAGCAGCCCCTTTTTCTGTGCTCTCTTTTCTTGAAATAGTGTAATTATTTTGCTACACTCCCCATGATCTATTGTCACTGGCATTTTACTATGAACTCACAACACTCCTGTACTTCAGGATTAATTGCCTTAGCTGGCAAAGCAGGTGCCACTTTGGCCCAAAAGAAAAGCAAATGTGAACCACTGAAAATAACTGTAAGGACCCGGCAGTAATTATTCCTCACCTCCAAAAGACTGCAGCAGTTCTTTCAGGGAGACTCTGGCAAAGGGATGTGTGGAAGATCTCTAGTGTGAAAGATGCTCTCCTTACCTACTGCCCTTGTTAAACCTTTGGTACCTCCCAGGGGTGAGAAAGGCAGATCTGGAGAGGGAGCAGGACCAGTTCAGTGGAAGGCTTCTTCTCAGTTCTTTGACAAGGTGACAAAATTTCCCTAAGGGATACAATCAAAACAAGTTCAAATGAAATGCTGTAAATGCATAATAGCATAGAGTTTTCTCAGGTAAAGTAAAGGTATTTTGTATAGCCAAAGGGCTTTCTTTCTCCCAGATTTCAAAGTTCTCCTGTGAACAAAAGTGGTAGCAAGCTGCTTAAAAAAAGGTTATATGCATTTAAAGTGTAGGCTTAGGGAACTTTGCTATAGGAGTAATTTTTGGCTCCCACTAAGATTTTAAATATATCGTTCTTTATGTGTGCATTTTACATATGTTTTTGTTAAAAGAAAGGTCATACTGTGAGTTTGTTGGGTTTTTACATTTCTGGATACGGTGGATTCCAGCAATGTAAATTCTTCATTCAAAATACTACCAACCATCCCGTTTTTTTTTGCCTGAAGGATCAGTATCCGTGGCTGTTTCCAGCTGATAGCTACAGATCAGTGCTGTCTGAACACCATTTGATCTACTGCTATGGTACTAAGCGAACACAGCTGATGGTTTTGTGGAGTTCTAGTTGTCTGCTCCAGTTGAAAGCTAGTTGTCTGCTTCAGCAGAGATATAAGCTGAAACAGCTGATCAAGAATGGGATCTTATTTGAATAGTTAAACACTGTCTTCATCTGAGCATTAACTAATTTGCATGACAAAATTCCAATTTAACATCTATCACTTAAATGACAGCTTGTGAAACAGTAGTTCAGCATTCTTCACTTGCCCTGTTAGATTTCTATTCAAATCAGGAGAGGAAGCATATGCAGAGAGTGGGTGTTGGGGGCAGGCATTGTAAAACACACAGTGAACACATACTTAGCACTGAAAGCTTTAGATATAAAATATAGAATATAAACATGGAAATGACCTTATTCCATTAAAACAACCCACAAAAATCCAAATAAACTGTTTGAATTGAAGAGGTAACAATAAGCAATATGTTAAAATCTTCTCTTCATCCATAGAATGAGAGGCATTTAGATAATCTATATTAATTTTTTTAAGCATAATGTATCCCACTGAATTCTTCCTTAGAAACTGCAAATGTGCCAGAACAGCAACAAAAAAAGAATCCATTGATTTACCTGGAATGCAAAAAGACTTGTGCTTTTTTCTTGGTTTAAGGTGGCTTAAGCATACAGTCACAAAGAAGCTATTTTTGGGTAAAGCCCAGATTTATCTCTAATCCAAAATCTGCCAGTGCATGTTGGCCCATTGATGTTACCCAGGTGTACAGGGCACAGAAACTTGATGAGATCTCTTATCTGAAAACATTATCTGTTTGGGGAGTGTCTGTGTCCATTACAAAGTCAGCATGTTTTAAGCCTGTAAACTGACAGCTTAAAATATGAGCAATTTTGGGAAGAGACAGCAACTGCTACTGAAGCACTGTTACATTTGGACTGAAGCACTGTTACATTTGGACTACTAATGCAGAGCTGCTGGACACTCCTTTGAGGCTTGCTCACAGCCAGAAGGTTAACACAGCCTCCTGTCTGCCAGCACAAGCTTAGAAAAAGACATATTTTGACTTCAGGGAGGTTTCAAATTGTTATTTTTGCCCCAGGGATAATCTAAATTTATTGCTACTCTGTTCCATTTCAGGTTAAGCATTACAGATAAAATTCCCTCTGAAACAAATACACATCCTCGTCACAGTCCCAAGTAGTTCTGCTCTCCTCTATTTCCCAGAGCTCTCATGATGTATTGGCAGTTCTGTGGATAAAGCTGTTCATATTGCAGCAATGCCCTGTTTGTTTCAGACATTTTAAACTCAAGGAGAAGCCTGCAGAAAATAACTAGGTTTCAGAACACAATCACTTTGCATCACTTGGCCCTGAGGATGGGGAATTGCTGATTGTGAACAAAGTCACTAGCACTGATATGGCCAGTCCACATCCCTAAGTACAAGCCTCTCTATACCAAGGTAGTGTATCCCTTCTTTTACATGCAAGTCACAAGCATCTGACTCCCAAGAGATGCTTTTCTTTTAGAAACAAATACAGCCTTTACACAGACTATATCCTAAGCATCAGGGCAAGACCTCTTTGGTAACTCTCATCAATGAACCTTCAACACTAGCAGGTGCTCCACCATCCTGTAGGAGGTGGAAATCAAACTACTGTTTTATTATAAAAGCAAAACAAGTTTGAAAACCCTGGTGCACATCTTCACATCAGAAACCAAAGAGTTCACTTCTATATACCAGTACCTGCTCTGCAAAGAACCACAAGTTTCCACCACTATACTCTGTGGGGCAGCCCTACCATGTACTGCTGTAGTCGGGAGGGGCTTTCCCACCTGAATTTGATCCTGGCCTGAGCACAGAGACAACGTGGTTCTTGCCCCAGAATAATGACATGACCATGCAATGATAAGTGGGTCCTTCTAGCCTTACAGCCCTCAGAGACAGTGAAACAAGCTCCTCCTGCTGCTGTTTCTAGTTCTGTCTGGCACAGTGATTGATCTAGTGTAGCATGCCATCCATGGCTGTCAATTATGTGTGTACAATCAGCAGCCCAGACCCTCAGGGTCCTGCAACACAGGGCAGGCAATAGGAGCTATTGAGTAAAGTAGCTTCATACTCTGGTCTTCAGCTCCCAAAGGGAGCCTGAACCTGGTCTTTAAACTCTCAAATGTGTATCAGGAATAAATAATAGAGGATGCGTGCAATCGATGCCAGTGACATATACTAGTGAAATGGAACTGTTTGTACTGCCATACAAGAATGCTCTAGAACCATGTTGCCATGCAACATTGGTGGCAATATTTTCAAAAGAGGAATGAAATGGCCATTTCCATAAAGAAACACATTTGAACAAAAACCTAACCTGAAACTATGAAGGTAAGTCAATATCCAAGTTATGCTTTGCCAAACACCGTGAAGTGATCAACTTTTTCCCATTTTTCATCTGTGAAAGGCCAAATTTGACATAGTATTTATTTTGATGTGTGGACCCTTCCCACCCCATTCACACAGGTAGATAAACCTCAGGAATAATGCAGGTATCTCAAACCAGAACTGCTGAAGTAGAAAAACTCTGCTTTGTCTGTGCATACATATGCTGGGATGTGCCTGCTTCCAGTAAGACATACATTAAATAAATTAAAAACATATGAGAGTAAAATTGGTTCTTAAAGTCTGTGGTCACACTTAGGACTTTTCATTCTCGTGAGATACATTTGGAAAGGAAATTAAAAAACCAAACCACATATACACAGATGAGAGAAGAAAGAGTTCAGATGTAAGCATATGACCCTCAAAGAGCAGACAGGAAAACTGTACCATCTCTGTGTTTGCCTCTGTGAATTTAACTATCACTTATGATTAAACAAGTAATCCCAAAAACAAACAAAAATGTGCCCTGTTGAGATGCTCTTAATACACCAGGAAGATGCTTGCATTCTCTAGGCTGTTTGCTTACAAAGAGAAAGTGCGGGGTCTTTGGGCTTTTCCCAGAGGAGATGGGCATTTTGCCAGTGTTTCATTTTCAAGTGTCATTGTTCACCTAGAGCTTTAGCAAAAACGCTTTTGCTTACTTCTTACTAATCCCAGCCTAAGTAATGATGATTTTTAATCCTTTTACATTTTAAAACAAATCTATGTGATAATGATACCAAACACGGTGTCCCCCGAAGCTGTAGCATTTACTTTTTAGGTTTAATATGTGATTCTGTCATTGACACACCTAGGAATTTCTTTATTAGTTCATGAAACCAGGCATTCCTGTGAACATTCCTTTGTCAAAATATAAAACTCACTGAAGTTGCAAAGAATCTTTTCAATATGTTTTCATTAGTTATTGTGTTGGCAACACAGAAACAGAGTGAAGAATTGTTTATTGCTAACTTTTTCCATCTGCCTGTGAATCCTGGTAAAGTGTTGATGTATTAATATATTATTCAGATTTGATATCAATTAGATAGAATGGAATTTTTTAAATGAGTAATACAACTGTTTTAGTAAGGTAATGCCACGTCTTTCTATATCTTCATGATTTGTGATAAATTCACACTATGGTTCTGACCAAAATGAGTCTAAGAGACCAAATTTAATCTGTGTTTTCAAGAGCAGTGTCATTTGGTGTAATTTTCTGTGCTTGGTCATGAGATGCTCCAAACCAGACAAGCGTGGCTTCCAAAAGTCATTTTACACATTGTAAAAGAATTCAACTTTGATTCCACCATTTTGATGATTTATGCTCTATTGTTTGTAAGTAATGCTGTGAATATCAGCTAGCTACTTCAATTAATTTTGCTAGCCTTTCATATATTGTTGGCAGTTTGTAATTTACACCATAAAAAAATTTATCTGTCATTTCACTTGTCTGATGTCAGTAGAAAACACTAGCCAAGCCACTTGCAGTATAAACATAGGAAGAGTTGTTTGGACTGTTCAGAAGTGTTGGAATGAGAGAATTGGCATAACAACTAGTACCAGTCTTCAACTTCAGCCAGCACAGTTCGCAAGGAAACCAATGCACAAAGAATCATTCTACCTACTTATATATAAAGTTTTAGTAGATTACCTAAATACTTCCGGGAAATGGAAATTTGTTTGTGAAATATCTACATTTCTAGCTAGCAGTGCCACAGGACAAGAGCACTCCAGAGACTGTCAGAACAATTTTGTAGTTCCAGACAAGACAAAGCTGGTAATCTCACGATGGAAAAGGGAAATGAGAGTATGTTAACTCTAAACTAACATTTATTTTGTTACTCTTTGCACCAGTAAGGAGGTTTAGCTTTCAGCATCCAATCAATGAAACTCAGAAAAAGAAACATTTCCATAACTTACAGAAATTGACACAAAAACCCCCATAGAATCAGGGAGGGAAAGGGTGAGGGGAGGAAGAAAGGTCCGGCACACGAGACAAAGGCAGGACATCAGTTTCTTTGTCTCCAAACCGATGACTGGCTCCCAGACCCCTCAAAAGCCAATACCTTCTTCCCCTCCTTGCAGGCTTATCCCAGCAGCAACTCTTCTAGCTGTGAGAGGGAAGGGAAAGCTGCTTTGAGATATTTATTTCCACCCTATCCAGCCTTACAGGTAGATCTGAAAGACATGACCAAAATTAATGGGGACCTATAGAAGTTTGGGTTTTTTTCCGGGCAAGCCACAGCAACTCTCAAACTCCACAGCAGGAAGATTAAAACAAAACCAAATCAAAACCTGGCATTTGCTGCCTGAGTCACACAGTACACAAAGAAGCCTGGACTGGCTTCTCCCTTCCCCAAGAGAGGTAAATGAGCCATTAGCATAGAGGAGCACTACCGAAGTCCTGTAGGTTGCCCTCATAACACCTCTGCTCCCTGTGTGCCACTGCTCACAGTCTCAGTACTGTCAGAGACCTGGATGATGTGGTCATTTATCCCAAATATGCCTGCTGATTCTCAAAATAACAGAAGATGATAACACCACTTTCAGCTGCACTTGAAATCACCTGGATTAAAATATGACCCTAATTTGTTATCCTCTACAGTTAAATCAGCAAACAAAACCATAATGGTAATGCATATTATCTTTGCAAAAATTCACTTCCTTTAAAATTATATTTAATTTCCAGTTCATCTTTCCCTTATATTTATTACACAAACAGCCCATTGTATTATTAATGATTCAGAGTTCCCCAAATCCATATGTTTTATGGATTTTATGTCAAAAGTGGACTCATAATAATTTAATGAGGAAAAAGAACAATATTTTACTGTACTCACCTCTTACACTGCCCAGCCAATAGGCCTGTAAGCAGTTCTAAATCTTTCTGGAGATTATAAAAAAGAAATGGGCATTGCCAGATTCCTTTGCCCCTACTCCTCAAAAGGATTGATGTTTTCCTGTAAGACCTTAAACAGTGCATTCGCAGCAAATCATCAGTTCCTCTCTGATGGTCTACACCTACAGGCAGGTGTAGAAAATTCCTTAACCTTTCATAACAAGCACAGATCAGGTACATGGTAAAACAGGGATATCAGCCATTTCAGTAGTCAAGCAAATTTGATTCTACTCATTTTTTCTGGAAACATCTAGTTTGCCACATGCAGGGTCAGAGATTTAGTTATTCATGTATTAAAATGACATATTTAAAGTAGTGAATTTCACATTAGCAATGCAGATGGAGGAAAGAATGATCCTAGAAAATTAGAGGGTGGAAAGACGTGTTGGAGAGTAGCATGAGAGTTGAAAATCTTAAGACAAAGCAGAGAAAAGGAGGATTAGAGCTGAGGCAGAATGGGAAAAGCAGAAAGGCGTGAGTTAGAAAAAAAGAAAGGAGAAACTGAGGTAAAAGAAAAAGCTGGAAGATGGTGTCAAGAATCTCAGGAAAAGCTAAAGTGAGGAAACCCAAACATTAGCAGCTAATACAAACTTTAAAAAGGTAGCAGATAGCAGCATTTCAATGACAGTAATTAATAAAAAATGTGTTACTGTGTGCAAACTTGATGCTCTCCTTTCACAGAATAACTTACTAGGGCAGTTGTTCCCCCACCTCTTACAGTTGTGCCAATCACTTGCTGGTAGATTAAGATACCGAAATGCCTGTTAATACCATTCAGTTTAAGCTCTATTCTACACACAGAGGCAGGCACAGAAAAGTGCTTATGAGATAAGGAATTTGTATAAAGCAAAGGGTAACACTGGGGAGAAGGAGAGGAGGGATTAGGGAAAAATTTCTGAGAAAAAAGGAGACACGTACTCAAGACATAAGTCTTGAAATTAGAAGCTCATTAATTCTCAGCCTATTTTCAGTGTCTGTGGAGATTTACCACATGTGACAGCTACTCAGCTTTGGGGTCCGATCAGAACTGTTTTCCAGAGCTTTCCACTGGAAAGCCTCATCATTTTCAGCAAAGTTTGATGAACTGGTTAGTCTTTAACAGTAACATTTTGTGCAATAAATCGCAACTGACCTCCTATTTTTCTCATATCACTGCTGACAGATGAGTTTGATTGTCATCCAAGATCCACCTTGCTCACATTCATTTGGATGACAAAGATAGCAACTGAATTAAAAGAAAATTCCAGGAGAAGCAATTGAAGACAAATTAAAAAATTTCAATAGATTTTCCTGGAAATTTGCCCACAAAGCATATTGTTCACATATTCACCTCCATCCAGAAGTTTGAATGCATATCCCAGGATGCCTACTGTCAATGTTCTAGCCCTACCCAGGCCAGGCTTCTCTCAAAGCTCCTGGATGCTCTAGGCCAAGACCAATTTGTCAGTGCCAGATTGTATGATGATTTATGACTCTAGCTGGGTGAGGATGGTGGATGCATTCTGTCATTCCCTAACTAACTGTGTTGCACTGAAGCCATTCCAAATCACTAGCTGGCTGCATGGATGCAAGTTCAGAGAGGCTGAAGCTGTTTTTTTAATTTCCAGACATTAGCAGTATTGAAAACTTTTTCAGATGAAGGAAATTTTTTGGAACTGAAAATATTAAGCTCATCAAAGATGCATCACATTTTTGTAAATATATCAGAGAGGCCTTCATGCTCGCCTAGGACTTATGAAAAATCTTCTCATATTTGAGATTTTATTTTACCAAGTTTTTTCATGTCACTCTGGGTACTGAAAGAGGGAACATCTGAACACATATCCAAGATCCCCCTGTAAAAGTGGCAACACATTAACATGTCTGTCCCTACTGTCAGTGAATCAATGCCTCTATCAAACTGTTTCACTTAAGGAAACTTTAATTTGTTTTTCTGAATAAAAAATGCATTTCTGGAGAGATGTGGAGACTGACAAAAGTTCTATAAAGACAAAACAAAAGGAAATACAAATTCTTTCAGCAGCATTGGCCAATTGTTTTTGTTGGTTTCTTTTTTTTTTTTCACCAGTGCAGCCATCCAGGAGTGCTTTATCAGCAGTTATGCCGATAATTGGCTACATCTCATGAAAGATGAATTTGCATCTATTGCAGGGGGGAGTAGAGGCAAAGAAAAGGAAGAGAAATGGAGACAAAAAAAAAAAAGAGTCAATTATTCCTTATGTTATTTCCTTAATATCACAGAATCCACTAGCAGGTCAAAGTTATAATAATTTCATTTCAGAATAATAAAATCAGTGCTGAAGGATGATGAAATAACAGCTACCATGGCATCTTCAGGTGTTATGATACAATTATAGCACAATAGCATTGTTATTCACTTGCTAGTTCTTCCTAGCAAGTCTTGACCACCTGTGACAAGTGTTTCAGCATCTTTGCACAGCCAAAACCTCAAATTAAATCTGACAAACACAGAAAGTGTTTTCAGCTAACTTGTCCTCCCTGTGCTGCTGCTCATTACAGAGTGACCTACTCTTTTTGTGTCCTACACGACACACATCCCTATAGATTGTGTTTATTGAAAGCTGATAGTTACAAGCTTTGACATTTGCCAGGTTTCATATGCCCAGGAATTAAAATAAGAAGAATCTGACAAAGAAAGTAATTGTAAATAAGATGAGAGCCCCTTACTAAACCTGCACACTGTAAGAATGCAGATGAAAATTAAGTTACTCTATTTTAAGAGGCTCAATTCCTTTTGTGTGAATGCTATTAGAAGTGCAAACACATAACTGAAGATATAATGTCAAAGTCATGCACATTGTAACAAGGTTTCAGATACTCCATAATGAAGACTTCATCAGAGGGTGAAAATTATTGGCTTCCCTGTAGATGACTTTTACAAACTTCTTAAAAGTAAAATGATTGCCAGCTGGATTAATTTTCCTGTGCACAGTCATTTATGAGGCTTTGAAATTCTAACCATTGGCAACAATGCTATAGCTGAAAAAACTCCAAGAATATCAGTTCAATGACAAACAATGGTCTGCTAAATAGAGACACGCTGTCCTGACAGCTCTGCTTCAGCTATATGGTATGACACATGCCAGCAAAAGCAGAGAAGGCATTTTGTTGCATCAAAAAATCGCTTCCAAAAATGAGCACCCTGCAACTATTAGAAACTGCATGAGAATTGCTATATGTCAGCCTTATGCTGAACAACATATGTAATAAATAGATTTAAGAAAGTGAAGAGCATAAGATGCTTCAGAACACCGTTAAGACTACCATGATCATAGTAAGCACTTGAGAAAATAAAAGCACACAAATAATCACCATAAAAAAGAGGGAGAATTTGGTGTCTCATTTTTGTTCCCTGGGACCAATTAGGAGGATTCTGTCATTATTATTGTCAGCATGAGGAACGGTGTACAAATGATAATCAATTGACTGACACATCCTAATATTAATGGTCAGAGACCTGCAGAGGACAGCCCCACATTATTCTGGCAGTTAATGTTATTTTCTTCTGAACCTTTTTTCTAAGACAGCTATTTATGTTTATCCAAATCTACAGCAAAGAAAAGTGGCAAAAAGAGTATGTCTGCATACCTGATCTACAGTGTCCTAGATGTGGCTGGAAAAAAATTAGAATTCTTTTCTGACCTGAAAACTGATGTTGAAAATCGGTATGTCTTATTCTCCCCTTCATTTCCTGTTCCTCTCCTTGACCTCAACTCCTGTGGCTGCTTCAGCTCTCCAGCTCTGAGTGTTAACACTGGGGTGAGAGGTGCTAGGGTCACCAGCAGGCACAAAGTCATCCTCACACCAAACATTTCCAGGCTTGTGTAAAGCAGAGCCCAAAGCAGAGGAAACCTTAAGAGCTCACAACGAGACACAGAGCTGACCCTGCTTTTGCTAACAGGGTTTTTTTTCAATGGTGTTGCAATGGTACTGCTACAAAGGCACATAAGAGTTGCTTATCCCACAGAAGTACATATACTGGTCCAAGAAGGAGTTTCTGATCATAGCAACTTAGTTTCAGATGAAGTTTCTTCACCCAGACAACTCTACTGGGGATATTACAAAAGCTATAACTCAATGATCCAATTGCTTTTTTTTAAAAAAGTAGCTGGTCAACTACTGAAAAGTTTTACTCTCAGCTGAAGTACAAGGGTACTTACCAGATTTCAGAGGTCTTATACTTCTACCATTAGTTTCTAATTAACTAATTGACATGAGTTTCTATG
>VZTY01021094.1:53489-159774 GCA_013400935.1 Turnix velox
CCCCCCCCCCCCCCGCCCTACTGATGCGCTTGAATTCATATAACTTTACATTTCTTACTTTCCATTCTCTCCCCTTCCATTTCTCTCAGTGCTTGTACTTTGATACCTCTGGCTATGTCTGAATTGGTGGCTGTGGTAGTGTTACACACGCCCTGGTCCCATGGTACCACGAACCTCACATGGATGGATGCCAGTTCTCCTTTGCCAGCAGAATTCTGCAGAAGGCTACCTGATTGCAAGTTGCAATGGGGAGCCATGCTAAAATGGCACAAGATCATTGACCTGGAGAAGGCACCAAACCAGGTAGCCCAGAGCTTCCGTCTACTACTCAGGTTAGACACAGCCTCTGAGTATCAGACATTTACAACTTGCAGGCATTTAACTACCTTTTTTTATGCTCTCACCATTAGCTACTTATAAAAGAGACTGTATTTTTCTGCCAACTCATTCCTAGACATTGTTATTGGTACCTTGGGATGCTCATTTGCTCTGTAAAAATTACATTTTTAGATAGAGTGAACCAGAAAGCTCACTTTTATTGCACTGCTCTGATACAGCAGAGCTCAGTTATTAGAACAAATTGGAGCAAGCCGCCTCCTGGTTGTTATAACCACCTAATTGCTACAGGCTGATACGTGAAACCATGCTTCACTCTTGCGCTTAGAGGCAAGATCTCCATTTTGCAAGGACAGAGCAAGTTCTATTATGTGTTTTACTGCCAGAGGAGGTCAATTAAGTTTAATTGGTTCTAATTAGCACTTGCTCAAGCTGTTATATTCTTTACCTGCATCCGAGTGGCTCTCCAAATGCTGCACAATGGATTCCTGCTTTTGAACACAAACGAGAACTACTAATGGCATCCTCGAAGACAAAAGATGCACTGATCAGCATAAATGGGAAACAAATATCAGCACAAATAGTAGCAGGCCTTTTTAGAGAGAAAACACAAAAATTTCATCCCCATCTGGCTTTGATCAGTTTAACTGAATGCAACTGTGCACCTTGTCAAAAGTTACAGCATGGAAAGTACACTTCTTTACAGATGAAAGAAGCATCTGGGGGGCAGGGCACAGACAGAGAGCACAGCAGCTCTGAAAAAAATAAAGAGATCATTTCAATGGCAGCTAAGAGAAAATAAATTACAATAAATCCAAATGTACATCTGAAATGCTTCTCTCTTTAGGAGTTTTGAGCATTGTTTTAAAAGGTTTGTACTTTAATGACAGATTTGCATTTTTTGATCGGGTTTTTTTGTGTTCTGGAGTTTTTTTTCCATTTTGCTGCAGAGACGGGGACAACACCACTTGCCTCAATGACAGTGTAAGCCATTTCAGTCCTCAGGATGTGAAGAGAAGCTGGCATCAAACTCGGTATGGTCTGCAACAGACAATGAGGAGTTTCATGCTAAGTCGTGTGTGGTATTTTGGGTGGAGAAATGGCTGGCAGGGCAAGAGCTCAGTCTGAAATGAAGTTGTGAACGAGCTAAAAACAACAGAACAGATGTTTGGGATCTCTTCTTCTGCTGTGTTCCCTGGCTCGTTCCTATCTAATAGGATTATATCCAGATACTCAATGCATGCAGAACATTATGTGCCCTACAGCACCATCACTGAGTAAACAGACCATAGGAGAACAGCACTGAGACAATGACAGAGGAGAGTGGTCCCAAAATGTGACACTTGCCTGACATTGTGGTCCCCACATGAACCACTAGTGATAGTGACTAACTCATAAGGAAACTTTTCCTGCCTTAGAAAACTCCATCCTTGGTGAAGTACTATCCTCTAGAAATGTGATACCTGACAAATACCTAGCAAAGGGATCCACAGAGACCTGCTGAGCCTGGAGCAATGTGTGCTTCCCAGTAGAGAGCATCCTGAGCATACTCCAGCTTTACCAGTTTGAATTAACCACACATCCTCAATAATGTGCCAGATTTAGTGCCCCGAGGATCTAGGCAACCTATGGAAATTTGATTCTTTATTTTGACATGGAAATCAAAGCCAATGTAGTTTATAGGTATTATGAACAGCTCAGAATTACTCGCAAGGTCATGGCAGATTTGGCTGATTCTAAGGCAGTGTACTTGTTTCTTTTTTAGTATTACTCTTAGCCACCTTCCTGCTACCTGAATGTACCTCCTAAATGAATTGTCCATTACCCACATGGTTTTAAAAAATAATTTATTCTTAGCTAAGAAGTTTCAGATAGATGGAACACTAAATACTTCTTAAAAAATAAAATTGAAATTAAAAAAATCTTCCACTCAGCGAACAAATCCTCCCCAGTCTTTACAAATGAAGGCCAACTTTTTGCCTTCTAGCTCCCCTGCATGGTTTCCACGTGGCCATTAATCATAAAAAACTCAAACTGCATAAATCACAGAAAAGCCAAAGGGGCTGCCCGTATTTTTAAAATTAAAAAAAAAAAAATGTTGCTGCCAGAATCACCCCTGTCCCAATTACCTTTCCCATGTCAGTTGTGAGGACTCTTTCTCAGCCCTAGTACACAACTTTTCTCCTGCCTGGCAATGAATGAGCTGAAGTAAATGTAAACCAGCATATAATTATTTCAGTAGGTCATGTATACCTTATGCACTGGTGCACTTTTGATACACTTGAAACACTCCATGCTCCTTTTGTTTTGTACTTTTCCCAAGTAACAGTGTTTCTGTTCTATTTCAGGTGACAACCAAAAGTTGTTCAAAAGATTTACTGACTTGGATTAGGACTTCAGAAATAACAACTAACAAAAAAAGCAATGTCTGTCATTCGCATCACTCAAAAGGCTGCCTGTACAGCAATACACCACTGAAGCACATGTAACAATTTATTTTTTGGTCCTTCACCCCTCTTGCATTTAAAATTGAGCATATATTCAATTCAAATATTGGGAAAAACTGACTTAGCATCTGTCCATATGTGCTGGGGATATTCCGTACTGGATTGGCAGTATCTCCACAGCACAAAGCCCTAGATTCAAGGCTTCTGACTCACTGAACACAGCTTTTACAGGTCCACTGCCTTATGGGCTTTAAACAAAGTAAGCTGTGCACTTGCAGTCCTTACTGTAGTTGAGACAGTATGCCAACAGAGGATGCATCACCAGAACAGCTGTATCGGCGTAATTACATTGGTACAACTGTTCCAAATATAGACACGACCTTTAAAAGAAATCCTTATGACAGGCAATGTTTACCACTGGCCTATCTGTAAGACAGCTTTTAGCTTAATTCAAATGTAGGAAATGTTCCTCGTTAACTGTAAGTGGACAGTGATGATTATAGCTCAGTCTATGTTATTATTGCCTCATTTTCCCAGTTTAGGTTTTCACATATTGACTCCTTACTCAAGCTCTTTTAACATAGATTTGAAATGTGAATATGTTTTATTTTTTCCCCAGTAAATATACAATACACACTTCAACAGTACTATCAACCAACTTTTTATGCCAATTAAACTTTGCTGCACTAACAATACCAATGAAACACATTAAGAGGTCATACTTTTTCGTGAACAAACTGTAGCCAATAAACAGTTTTTTAAAAAAACAAATTGCAAAACAATTCTAAGTGCTGCCACAACATCCCTTTTCTTTAAACACATTATTCACAATAAATGTTTTCAAATTTTTTTTTAAAAAAGAAGATTACTTCTTTTAAAATAGTAAATTAAATGGCATTTTAAAAAATATGTACTGTGGTTCATTGGAAGTACACTGTATAGAAAAGAGAGAGAGAAAAAAAGAAGAGACATCACCTGTAAGATAATGGAGACACTTTGCGATACACAACAACATCTTATGTAATATTGTAAGCAAATTATTAATGAACAAAAATGTACAGAAGCAGATGGACAAGTTAGTGAATATCATGGTACTGCACAGCTTTAATACTGACACACATTTACTTTCCAGTGGAAGAGATAAAACACGTATTTGAAATTAATCGGGATGGCTTTATCAATGTCTAATGATACTGAATTTTGAGTAGAATATAGTGAGTAAGGTGTTCCACCAAAGTTCAGCACAAACTTTCAAATTAAAAGGAAAAGAACACAAAAACTACCACTGAATGAGTTAAACATTTTCCAGAGAATTAAATTTGAATTGTACTCTGAATAGTCTTCTCTTTATATGGTAATACCAAAATAAAAAGCATGCATATGCAAATATGATACCTTCCTTATCTTGCTTGGACAGTTTTTCACATTTTTAAGTAATGGTTTTAACTACGATGGTTTAACAATCAGGAAAATTATAAATATTCAATGGTCACTTACATAAATAAATGCATATATTTTTTTCTCAGCTTTTTTGGTTTGTAACCTGCTAAATAACAGTCTTGGCCTTAAGAAAGTAAACTAGCTTTTTAAAAAATATTCAGTAGTGCTGAGTTATATTTGATGGCTGTAGTGTTTTATCTTATCATGGAACAAGCTAATGAAATGAAAAGCAACACATTTCAATTTCTAAAATTCCATCATTACTAAAAGTGTTCTTAACACTGGTGAGCCCCAAGGCAATATAAAAACAACATAGACTGTTTTTATAAAAAGCGTATTCAGATGGAAAATTGTGTTAATGGTCAGATAATTAACAGAAATATGCTGTAGGATGCAATACTTACATTAAGCATCAATGAATGGGCTATCCACAAACAAAAGTCTAAGGAAAGTATGCCAATTTACTCACTGAGATTTGAGAGGTACAGAAGATTGGGACAAAGTCATGAAACTAGGATGCCGTCATTAGTGTCCACTTACAGAGTTTTGTTTATTCAAAAAGTGTATAAACGTATTATTTCCACATCATAGTAGGGTTTGAAGCCACTCACTAAAACACAGGTGGAAGATTTTCTTTATATCCAACTTTTTGGATGTATTGTATTGCTAGAAATGTAGTTAATGCAAGATGGAAATAATTTAACCATTGCTTTCCTTGTAAATACAAAATATTTTACTAAAAATTTAGTGGAACCAACTTCAGCTCTCACAGACTTCAGGTAAGAGCACACAAAGATCTGTTTAGACTGCATCAAAATAATTAATGTCATGAATTTCAGTGGTGCAGCTCTATCTTCTTTTGTATGTATTGGAAGGATGAAATAAGATGCGCTGACATTTCAATTTTTAGGAAGCAGCCTGACTATGTCTTAATAATAAATTGCATCCTTAACTACTTACTACGTATTCCTTGAGTTTAGATCATTCATTTCTCCTGGGAAATCTCTATCTTTTGGGTTGGAGAAATTAATAGCAATAATTTTTTTTTAAACAGCAATATAAAAACAGCTTTAGTGAAACACCTTAAGTTCTTTTGTTTCTAGCAAGGTTTTTTTTTCTTCTTTACTTAGTGGCATTGGATGACTAAAAACAGATACTAAGGGTATCATTCTAGTGAAAGGGTCTAGGCCATCTCATGCTTTAATTTCCATTATTCACTCTTTAATCTCACACTTCCAACTTCTGACCCCTTCTTAAATAGGAAGAGCAACTATGTCGCTTGCATTTAAAGGATTTAAATCTGTCTCTAATGTCTTCAGACATCAGTTTTGCCTGTCACTTTCTCATTTCTACACCCCAATGGAAAACCACCTAACGTACTCCTTTACATCTAGCATTATCCAAAAGTAGCTTACAGTATGTAAACCTTCTTCACACATTCAGTCTCTTTTTTTCTTCATGTCATGAGGAGTAGAGTTTTGTGCTTATCACCAAATAAAATTGCAGTGCAAACTTTAAACATAAAAGTTACACAATTAAAAGTTAATATATGGCACCACAGCCTATTAATTCACATATAGTACAACAGACCAATAAAAACAGACATGAATATGAACTTAGCTAAAAAGAAGGTGAGCTTGCATAGCAATGCAACAAAAGAAATTATATACAGAAGGAAATCTTTTCCATCCTGGAGGGTGATTTTTTTTCTTTCTTTTCTATATACTCCTGACAAGGAATAGTTTAAGGTGGATGGTGTATTAAAGAGAAGAACACAAGTAAAGTATCTGTGGGATATGTGTGGCTGTGTGTCTTTACATTGCATTTACAGTTCTTTTAATAGTACATAAATAAAGAAAATGTTCATTGCACTGTTTAGTGTCATCACTTCCATGAGTTCAGACCTGATGGTCCATCAGAGCAGCTTGCAATGTGTCTTCTTGACTACTCTATAGAGAGAAACAAAGAGAGAGAAAAAGATTGTAATAAGTAGAAAAAACCCAACAATTAAAGTCTATGGCACAGATGAATACTCAGTAGGTTGGGAGAAGACAATTGATTGCTTCTAAATTAAAGATAAAAATCAGCACTTACCAACATTGTATCTGAGAGCAGATTTCAGGGTCTGTGGATCACCAATAGCTCTCTTATAAGCTACTGCATAGTAACTGTTGGGAGGTACAGGGAGGCAGATCTGTCAGCAGATCTACCAGTCTGTCTGAGCTAGCTGGGATGTTGATATACTACTTCAAACAACAGAGACAAAACTTTTGGCATGTAGTATGATCATTACATACATGCCATTAATATGGTGCTCCACAAGGCTGAAAAAAAGTCTGTAAAACAACTCCCCTGACCTGGGAAGCTGAGAAAGGAGTTTGAATATACAATGCACAAACTGAGCTCAACAGGTGAAAAAAGAGTACTTTCATCTAAAGACAAACAGAGCAGAATACTGCTCATTAGGCAACCAAAAATAAAAGAGAAGGCATTGCAAGCCTGCTCCATGCCCAAAAAAATTAATCAGCCTTCTCATTCAGTCCTGGGAAAAACTTTTCAAGACAAGCACACTAACATTGTCATAAAAATTCTAAATTACTAAAATTTCTATTTGCACATTGATTCACTAGCTTTACACACTGAAAAATGAACACTGTAGATAATGTTCACATACCTTAAACAGAATTTAACTGATACAAACCAAAGAACAGAAGAATTTCATTTGCTTGTGATCACAGGAAAAAAAACTCAGAAGGGAAAAAGATCTGTGCAAAATTTAAACTCATTATCACTCTCAACTTTCTCCCCTCTTCACCATAGACTTATTTCTTTTTTTCTATTTGAGATTTAGAACTGTAGCTAGGGAGAAACTTACATAATTCACCAGTAAACTGTCCTTGACTGTCTGTTCCCACATAGCCTACATCAAGAAGGTCACTGGCATTGCGTTGGTGACCTCCTCGCAAGACTTCACCTTTTCTAGGTCCGGTCGATCCTTTAGAAGAAGCTGTTCCTGAAGAGCTGTGGCCGCCAGGGGACGGGAAGTTGGGTTTACTATATGGTACGAGTGCCTCTTCTAGAAAAGCAAAACAAAACAAAATAAATACCAAATACACTCCATTAGGTAGGAATAAACCAGCTATTCTTACATGCATATCATATTCATTCCTGGCCTCAGATATCTGCCTTTTGTCTTGCTTTATAGCATGGCAATTTTGCCTAAGAAAATACACAGCTCAATGCTGTTTCCCACAGACAAAGAAAATAACATGATTTTAATCTTGCTTCCATGTGAACTCATAAGTTAGTTTGTATTAATTATAGAAAGTATAGATTCATTAGAAATAGACTATGAATCATACTTACATTAATAAAAATAGATGTACATACGATTTCCAAAACAATACAGCTATGATTAGATTTTTGCTGCAAGCCTATATGAATGTGCTTTTTCCTTTCTTTAGCTTTAATTATGGCAATGTTACCTCAATCAATTTAGATAAAGAACTACAGTATCAGTTAATTTAATTAGCTTCCAGCAGCTCAGAAATTTCTAACAATGCTACGATGCACTGAAGATTTTTTATAACTGGTTATTAATTACATTAGAAAATATTACATTCTACATAATATTAGTAGCAGTAATATTTGCAGTGAGCAAATCTTCTAGTAGCTAGTTTCATGTTCTATTAAGAGAAAAAGTCTTATTTTTGCTCACTTTAGCCTCTTCCTTTGTTAACACCCACACTAATGAATGGCTTACTAGAGCAGGATTAATACCCAGTAAAGCACAGGATTGCATGCCTTCATATAGCATGACATAATGCAAGACATCATATCTGAGTAGAGTTTTCAGCAGATACTGTAATAATCCCAGTCTAAGAAGCAAAACAACAGTACTAATTTAAAACCGAAATACAAACACTATTTTATTTCTTTGCTGGGTATGATCCACTTTTGCTGCCTCAGAAGTTGAAGAAAATGACCTTGCTAAATATAGTTTGATTCAAGATAAAAGACGAGCATGTAAGCTTAGCCTTAACACAGGAGCTGCCCCTTCTGAAATCAGTGGGTATCTCCCGCTTGAATCTTACATTTTAAAAAGTAAAAGGTTGGGGTATTCTATTTTGCTTCCTCCATTGTCTTCACTCTTAAACAATCTCATGAGGGGAAACAGACTTGCTTCCACAGGGGGCAGGAACACAGAAGGAAAAGTAGGTGGGGATGATTGGAAAGAAAGAGGAGACAAAAATGCTTTTATTCACAGACTTGAAGCCTTTGCAAAGGCTGCAGCAAAGGAACAATTAACTTAGGGAAATCCTAAATGAGAGCAAATTTGTGGAAGAAGCACAGGATTTCATTCTTTGTGCTTACTGCCACAAGTGACTAGGACATGGTAAATCCCCATGTGATCTGCTATTGAACAGAATCCATTTGTGAGGTAAATCAGTTGCAGAAGAAGGCAGGCAGCTGACTTTTTTTTCTGCCACAGAATCTCCCACTGGCCCTTCCCAAGGGAACTGGAATATTTGTGCTGCAGGACGTAAGGGTGTTACCAGAGTTTTATGCTATGACCATGGGCTGTCCTTGCTGAAATATAAAGAAATGCTTAAAAGACATAGTAAAAGGGCATTTAACAGCCACAGCCTCCTAAATTATGTTACCTGATCCTTATATATCAAGTCCTAACAATAGAATCAGAAGCAAACCTGGTTTCCAAAGGCTGACTAAAATATGGAACAGCTTGCATTAAGGCAGCAATAAAGCAAGCAGCATAAATCAGTTTAGAACAGAGCTGGATACATTTTTAAAGGATGGAAAGAAAAGTCTCTAGCATTGCAAAAGAGTTTGAAGATGACATATATGGTCACTTGATTTGTTTTTCTGGTTGTGGACTCAGGATAAGGCCTCCTTCGGGTTCAATGAAATATTGAGAAAAAACGACCATGAATAAATATAAAGTGCATTATCATTATAGAGCATATGGTGTGTTAAATTATCTGTGGTGCCCTCAGAAATAAATGCAATCCATAAAATAAGCAGTTGTGACATAAAATAAAGGCTAAGTTTTTTCATAACATTCTAGCACATGAAAAGTAGTGGTCTCAAGTCCTTAGAAGGCACTTACATTTATTAAATACTCAAAACAGTGCCCCGTGCCCCAGACCTCCAATGAATATGGGGAAGTTTTGCTGATGGCTTTCTTTTTGAAATACCGTGCCTTTAATTGGAAGATATAATTTTATCCTCTGTCAAAACAGAATATATGTGTGTAACAATGCTTCAGTACCCCATAAGATAACCAAAAGACTTTTAATACAATTAAAACTACTGTAAGTTTATCCAGTACTACTCTCTTTTAGAGAAGTAGCTGAGAATGCCACATTTGATGTGCAGTAACTACAGTTCCACAGTAAAATCACTAGTGGGAACTCACAAGTGGGAAGATCACAAGTGATCTTGTTGATACTGAAAGCAACTAGTGGAAACAGTGTTCAAACCAAAGGTCTTGCTTTTAAAATCTCACTCACAGCTTGATAATGTCTGAATGGATCTCCCTAAGTGCAAAATAGCTATTTGTCAAGAAAAAGATGCTTGTAATCACTCCATCCCTAAATTCAGTGCTCAGGCAGGGAACTGCAAGTGTCAAGATCAAGTTATTTTTATTTAAGGACAGATAAATGCATGAGGCAGACGAAAAGGATGGGAATTAATGCTAACCAAGTGAGAGAAGCAGCCTTAATAATAACTTATAAATAAATCAGATGCATAAAGTATATTCAGGCTATTTTCTATGTATTTGTACATCTTGTACATTGTAATTAGAGTTGTCATTCCACTAAGTAGCATGAATTTCACACACTATTTTTAAACTGCAAGTTCACAACATGAACCACCACTTGTTTATGCAGCTGAAAGATTAGGGGAGTTCACAGTACCATTATTACCATAGTTTAAAATATGGATTCTATTTAAAACATTTATATTTTAGGTATGAGTAGCAGTATTTCCTAGGAGGACTTCAATAAATCCTGACCCTATGACAGATCTACTTGCACGCTATTATTTTTTTTCAGGATGTCACTGATATTAGAGGGCTAGATTAATAAAGAACGTTAACAATAGAAAAAAGAAAAAGCTGGATAATATGCATACCTTTAGCGTTACTGTGGGAGCTGAATACATACTTGAAGAAACAGTATAGCCCTACAGAAAGCTCCACACATTTTTTTAAATAATTATTTTCTTTATTCTCCTCTTGTATGACTCTAATCAGCACTGGGATAACATGTGATTAAAGAAAATACACCAGGTAAAGGGATCTGGAACAGCAGCTTTTACTTGAGGTCAGGCTGGGAGAAGGAATCTGTGAATACTGGAGAACTATGACAGCAGCTCAGCATCACCTCCTGCACACATTTTTAGACTTGGAATCCATTTAGGAGATAAAGCCAGCACCCAGCAACGAGCAGGTCCTGTATAAAGATTAAAATCTTGCTGGGCCTAAGAGATAGATTTTACTTTGTCATATCCTTGAATGCAGCATTTGAAGGTGGCATTTTAAATACTGCTGGAAGGAATGTCAGTAGCTCAGAAGGATCCGCCTTCTTGCAGACATGCTAAAAACAACTGCTGCCAATTTAGAAGCAGGTTCAAAGAACTAGAAAACATGGCTCAATACAGATAAATACATCTATCAGAAAATGCTTTAAAAATCTTTTTCTCCTTCCCTGCATGCCTGAAACTGCTCCTGTATTTTCCATCGCTCTGCCTGACAACACTATTAATTGCCAGAACACTGTAAAGAATGCACCCAGTCAGGTGCTAATGAGGTATCACTGATGCAAGAGGGAAAATATTTGGATCGAAAGCTCTCATTTCACTTTGCTCTTCCACATATTCCAGCCTGAGCCCCACCAAAGCTGGCACAGAAGGGCATGAGATGGTTCTAGCCTCCTGCCAGATACAGAAACCCTCAGCTGAGAAGTGGGAAGCCATCTGCATTGCTTCGGCCGGTGCAGCGCACACACACCTGATCCAAAGGCTTGTTTGTGTTGGGCTTTCCTGAAATCCTCTTGGCGGTCTGTAGAAGTTATCCACTCCTGGGTTTGCCGCTGCCACTCTAGTGATGTTCTAGCTTGCCGGTCCAAGGAGCTCTTTGTTTCATCTACGTTGGGTGCATGCTGCCTCTCAAGAGAGCTTCCTTTCCTCTCTGCCGAGCCTCCACGCTGGCCGGGAACTATTTGCTGCCTTAAACCCTGACCAGGGGGTGGGTCGGGTGGTGGTGGAAGATCTAAAAAATGTGAATAAGATTTAGGTGAACTAATTTTTTTAGTTTAAACAGAAGGTTTGTTGGATGCTGAAATGAAAACTCTCTTGCAAATGGCATGAATAACTTCTAATTTTAAAATGAGGAAATGTGAAGTTAATCAGAAATATGGTTTTACCTCCCACTCTTACTTAGGTTACTGAGTTGCTATTTTTTTCTAACTTTTGTAAAAATCAATGGACTCTGAGCCCTGACTTATGCTTCCAAGCATAGGATTTATTTTCTTAAGCATTATACTCCTTCTGGCTCTTCCAGTAACAGCAAGCAATTAAGAAAAGCTATGAAAAACTGATCTGTTCCAGTTGACAGAGTAATTTCCCTCCATTGTACTGGGGTTTGCTTCACCACTGACATTTCTAGGTTTCACTACCAGCTTAAGGCTTAAACTCAAAATCTAAACACATAACTTTATTAAAATGCATAGAATTCCACTAAATTTTGGGTAAAAACAATTCACCAAATCTGCTGCCATTGAAAAAGCACCAACATATCAGTGATACACATCTGGTTAAATGAAATCAACAAACAACAGATCAAAGCTTCTTATCAAAGCACTACTTGAAAAATCTGTAAGAGGCTAGACTCCTCCCAGACAAGAGGAAGTCCACTCTTACGTTTAGCAGTCTTGCAAATATAACCAAACAAAATACAACTTCAGCTGAACACTGAAAGACACTTGCATATACTCCAACTTTTCAAGTTTTTCACGTGGACTGCTAAGATGCTTACAGAATTAAGCTTCTAAATCACATTTATGGAGTGCTTATTAGTCTTAGACATAGGGTAATTATGGAACCTGGATAATTATATCACTAAATATATGATTTGTTGTGTAAACCATCTGATAGACTTATAATAGTCTAGAGAAGTCTCAGATTATTAAAAATAACCAGTAAAGGAATGTATCTTTAGCAATGTAATGAAAAGTCTCATATCAGGGACCATTTTCAATGTAGAACATTTGTTGATAATTCTGGTTTTGGCAATGCAAAGTCCAAATAAATCTGTGGAGTCCCACAAACTTCACTAAACTGATATAAGTATACACTAGATTTGTGACTGTCCTGCTGTCTGGTCTTTTGAATCTTACAGTGCTATGAGAGTTTATCCAGGAATGGCTCAATAACACACATGGCAAAGTAAGCCTCTGCTTTGCCAGAAGGAAATTCTGATGTTTATAAATTGAGCAAAACTGAAAATCATTTAATGAATCAGTGAGGTCACCTTTGGAAGGAATTTATGTTGAACTCTGTAATCTGGCTTTACATAATGCTACACAGACCTTGTCAGAGGGCGTGAAGTGATACTTCTACCTCATACGGTAGAAGCATATGAATGCTTCCAAAGTCGCTGAGATGTCATTTCAGTCAGCACTGTCTCTTACAGATAAATGAGGATGTGTGAATTATTTGTGTCTACAAGGGAAAGAAGTTGTATCTGATGTTGCTCTTGCACCTTCGTTCATGGTTGAAGCACTATACCCCAGATTAAGGTATCTATCTCCTGCTTAGAACAACTTTATAATAATCTGTCAGTAAGCCTGGTGTATGTTTTATGTTCAGCACTAATTTATTTGAGAAATTTTTAGTTATGAATATAGATGTGACCTTTTATGACAATGACTATACTTGAGTTACTGTAGGTGGAAGTGGGAGGCTATGGGAGCTTGCCAATGTTAAAATTGCTTTATAGTGTTGGCTTCCAAAACAGCATTTCTTATAATTGATTTTATTGCGACCATAACCAGACAACATACAGAACCACAACGCTGTCATCTGCTTATGTGATCTGAAATAGAGATTACTGAAGTTGTGATTTATAAGCACTTTATAGAGATGCATTGAATCCAATAAACACAGTCAGAACATGACATCTGACCATGCAGTTCTCCAATTAAAAATATTTACTGTTCAATATAAACAAAATATTTAGGTAGTATCACCAAAAAGAAACAATTTAAAATTATCACAGTATTAAATTCTTACCATACAGTACTTGTATGTACCTGCCATCTAATATTTCTTATTAATATACTGAGAAGAAAAGATTAGTACTTAAATTGCACTGCATGTTCCAGAGCTAGCTTCAGCTCCTGGAATTACTGTGGACTTATACTGTTAATCTACTATTAACCTGATTCTTGCTTTTATCCAAATGTTCATTAATTTTTTTTGATGCATGGAAGTGAAATGGGAAAACCTATTTGTAAAGTTCTTTGGGTATTTTGAGCCTGTGAATGACTTGCAGTGAAAATAAAATTTTGTCTCCTGACAAAGCTTTGTGCAATGCTAGTACAATTACAGGTGCTACAGAATTAATGAAAGTTGGCTGTAGCCTGAGCGCAGACTTGCTGAATTGTGTTAGATATGTCTGAGAAGATCTGAAAGAACAGTTACTAATTCCAGTCAACTATCACCTGACTAGACCACTTGCTTTTTCACCTTCTTACTCTGGTTGATTGCTTCAGTAACACCTACCTTTCCTTTTTAATAAAGGAAACTGTAAGAAAACCTAATCAGGAAAGGTGGCCTTTTATTTGTTCTACAACTTAATATTTCTAATGCAAACCTTCTGCCTTAGGTAAATAACTAAGTATGCTCTGTTTCCTTTCGTGGGCATATATAAAGACCCCATGTATCTGGAGTTTCCTCCTCTAATGCTACCAAGAACAGCCACAGCCCCTCCTCTCCCTTCCCCGCCAAACATGTACATATGTGACTGTGTATATGTATCCAGACACACTTGCACATATATGCTTGGCATTACAGCTGCTAGTAAAGGGGAAACAGAGATCAGATGAATTACTAATGTCAGTCCCTAACAAGCAGTTTTGTTACCACAGGGAGGGAACCCGACTCACTCCAACATGTCAATCACTTCAAGAAGTTTTGCATCAAGAAATTCAGGGACCTCATTGGGACTTTCAGTGCAGACTCCCAGAGTGTTATCACTGATTACCTCTGTGCTTCCATCTAAATAACATTTAAAGCACCTGAAATTCCACATTGAGCCAGTAAATTACTAGGCCAATGGGACATCATCCAGACTTTCACTTGCAGCCTATAATGGCAGGATATAATATCTGCAAGTCAATTTATAAGTGCATTCATTGGTGGTGAGGTGATAGTCTTATTGATTTAGTAATGGAGGGATTGTGACTGAGAAGCTACAGGACATCAGAGTGCCTCATAAGAAGCAGATGCATGTTTGGTGTGAGATTACTGTATCCCTCCTTTAGAATGCAAACACTGCCCAAATAACTCTGGTACCAATCTGGCACAGCCTCTCATTATTAACTGTGAAATGCAGAAACTATTAAGTACAAAGACATTTCTGTGTTAGTGATCTGTTTTTTTAGGGGTGATAATTACTGAGACAGTTAATAAGCTTCTGAACCACTTTCTAGTATCAGAAGGTAAGCATCTTCTCTACAGTGATTTACCTCATCAAGAATTGATTTATAATACATGATAGGAAGTAACTGGAAAAGTTACTGGAAACCTTACCTCCTTTTTAACATCTAACCGTATTTTCCTTCTGAACTCCCTTAATTTTTTTTTAAAACTAAGGAAGAGTTTTTATTGCTAGTCATGCTGTTACCATGCCATCACCTATATAAAAGTTTCCACTGATTTCAATTCTTGAGCACCTTGTTTCCAAGCAAAAAAAAAAATTCCTTAAGTACTAGAACTACAGGTCTCATTTGTTTCTCATGGTGGCCTCAGAACAAAAGCTTTTCATCCTTTGAGGGATTTATGAGGTATGGGTTGGTGGATTTGCTCATGTCTCCATGGCATTTTGGAATAGGGAATTAAAAAAAAAGTTGGAAAGAAAGATGAATATGAAGATCCAGTCTAGAGCAAATCTCTAGAAGATTCTGACCTGCAACTGAAGAAAATGAAGCAGCAGGCTTCATTTATGTGGATTGCTGTCAAAAGTAAGTATGAAATTGTCTTCTCATATGCTTACATAGTCTGGGATCTATCTGCTGTGTGTTAAATATTACAGCTTCTTAGATTTCTTAGTCTACAGTCTGTTGCACTGTCCAACACAGTTACAGTCAACAAGGAGAAGAAGTGCTCAGGGTGCACACTGAAAGGGCAAAGAAAGGACAGGGCTGGAGCTTACTTGGTCAACAAAAATTTAAAATGACAGATACCTAGTATATGATGATTGGACTCATCTAGCTTGGGAATTTGAAGACAACTGACAAATCAAGTATGTACTCATATGCTGAATCCAAGAGGAAGCAGTAGTTAGGGAATGGATTGAGGACACCTCAAAACCAGAAGAAAAACTTAGTGATGCTTCCCAATGAAATCAGGACAGCACAGGCCTGAATGAACTGACCTGGATCAGGGTTTGGCATTGCTGGCATTGTCTCTCTTTGTGAATTTTATTGCAATATTCCACACAAAGCATTCAGTTACCATTTTAAATTTCTGTATACCAGAGGTTCCTAAAATCAGTTTGTTTACATGCACACAGATGGCAGCAGCAATCTTTAGCTTCCTTAATAGACACACTTTCTTCTGCAAATTTAACCTGAATTCAGACTTGCCATTGCCCTTAGTGACTTGAAGTGGAAAAGCTGCATAATTTATGTTTGCTTGTTTATGTGGCAAGAGAAGATGGGAAAGAATCCTCTATTACTTCAGGAAATTATAAATTTTTGGAACCAACTGTAAGCACTTTAACGAGTTTCATAACAGACAAATGTTAAGCTGTCCCAAACTGTATGAGAAGAATCGAAGCTACTTAAAGATGTTTCCTTAAATAACATGGTAGTGAGAATGAGCCATAGAACATAAGATGTAACAATAACCCTTTTGGTGAGGACTTTCACTTCTAGAATCTGTGTTCTCCACCTTTGTGGTTTGACAAGCAAGGAATGTGTTAGAGCATACTATAAAATCATATCTGTAAATTGTATCTGTACACCTGATAACATGACTGAAAGGAGAGCTCTCATGGTCCTAGTGGCTACAGTCCACCTTGCTGATATATTTTATACATGTACCTAGAGTACAAATAAACCAAATTAAATACATATAATCTCTATGAAATCTACTTATTTTATGTTGCCTATCCAAATAAGATAAGGGACTTGGATTTGATAGACTATGATTCTATGATTTTTGCTAAAATAAGGAGTATTTTTATACTAAAATCCAAGGGCATTTTTATTTTACACCTTCCCCATGCACTGGAAGATTTGTCAAGGTGTAGTTAAGACTAGGAGATAGCCTCACCAGCATCACACTCATTCCCATAGTCCAGATAGTGTTATGAGAGCGATTGAGGCAGTCTGTCTTTTAGAATTGGCTTATTTTGAACACTAAGAGAGAGATCAGCATGAAGAAAGTGATCGTACCTCCATCTGCATGGTATTATAGATATCCTTAGTGGCTCCCTTAATGTTCTTTTCCCACTTGCCTGCTTCTCCACTCTGATAATTTCAACATCTTCAGGGGCCAGTCCAGAGATGAGAAGAAACTAGAGAGAGGTAGCCAGCCAGCCACCTTCCTATACAGTCCTCTCCAAAGAGTAACAGGCAACAATTATGTCTTTAGCCAAACTCAAGAGGAGGCAAAGATAACGGACAACTAAGCTGATCTTAGCCATTAGAAGAGCAGAACAGACAGCCCTGAAATTTCCAAGTGTAAAGCAGTGGCCACAGAGAAGTGGATACGTCAGAGAGGGAAACAAAATCATTAAGGTCAGGAATGAAACAGCATGGAAAAGACATGAGGCAGAATCATGAGAAAGGGGTGGTGCATTTTGCTACTGTTGAGTGGCTGTCAAAAAGCAAACACAACACTGTATGACTGGCTGCACACTTCTACTTAGGAATTCTCCTCATACTGTTACTGCTGGTGGAGACTATTTAATGTAAAATTAACCACAGGTCACTTTTTAATGTGAACCCACGTGCAATGCAATAATTTTTATGTAAGATTTATAGTGAGATCTGAGAAAACCCATGAGACGCTAGCATGTTCAGAGCTGAAATGAAGAAAGGCTCCAGGAAGAGTCACTTAACCAAGTTCCGCACTGGTAGCGTTGTAATATTGCTCACTTGAAAACCCAGGGACCCCACTTCACCAAACAAATAATTCACTGTAACATATATTCCTTGAAAGATTGCTGTACTTTTTCCCACTTGGCAGACTGACTTGTTGCAGGTTTTCATCAGAGATTTCACCACAGCACTTACCGTCTGTTATTCCCTCCCTGCGATGAGGCAAGGGGGGTTGGTCCAACCGTCCTCCCTTGTGTTTTTTAGTGGGCCTCGGTCTCTGACTCTGATTGACAGCTGCACTGGTGTTGCTGTCAGTAGAAAAAGGACTGCTTGGCCGAGGTCTCTGGGAGGAAGGGTATGCTTTGCCTAAAAAAAAAGAGAAACCAGATGAAAAATTGTTATTGCCTTGAAATGGGTTGTTCTATTAATGTCTGTTCCAAAACATTAAATCTGGTCTAATTCTCAGAGGCAAGCAAGTGTCCCCTTGAGGTACTAACTGATGACAACTGCTTTAAGACACACCACAACAAGCTAAGTGAGAAACTTGGCATTCTTTTGTCTTTAACTTTTGTAATTAAAATCATTCCATCTGTTGTGATAAAACTACTGTATGCCATGTATCTCCTACCTGCTCTGTGCACAGAACAGATGTGTCATAACAGCTCCTCAGCCTTGAGCAGGGAAAGAAAACAGTTCTGCAGTCATATCAAATTTATCTCCTCCTGCCTTCCACCTTCAGTTTCACAGGACAGATTCTCATTTTAGAGGCTCCCATATGCACTGTATACTGGAGTAACTCCAGTGAGATAAACATGACTGATTCTGCAGGGAACACAGCAGTGTATGTTGGTATACTTAAGGGTTCTCTTTTATCAAGAAACAAAAAAGAGGGCATATTTAAATTTTGACATTTTCCTGTTAATTTTCAGTATCTTTATGTGTTAACAAAGTAATGCATTCTGCCTGAATGTATTCCTTAGAAATTTTATATATATATAGACTAATCAAGCTACATGATTTACCTTTAAAAAATTTATTTTTGATAGTGTTCTGTGGACTAGGTAATTAAAACCATTACCACAGGAAGGCTAGGAACATAAGTTCATTTGCTATATTCACATTATCTTTTTTTGGATATTTGTATTCAGTTAACTAGTCTTCTTGTTTAATAACAACCAATGATAATTAAAGATCCCTATTGGTTATGTTATCACTTTTATTTGTTTAGAACCTTTACTTATAATTCTTAGCTGTTTTAATTCTATTTGCAGTGGAAAATATGCTAATCACAAATTTTGCTCTTTCAGTGCTACCATAGACCCAAATGGTATAGGACTTGATGGAAAATGGCAAAATGACTGTTTGTTATTTTTCTAGTCAGATGAGCCTAAGGTAGAAAGTATCTTCATTGTGTTATGGTTAACACAGAACAGGAACTATGCTGCACGTAATGTTTTCTAGCAAAACCTTTTAACAGATGCTTTAAGTTGTAGATCTGATTTACACAAGTCTAATCAGGATTAATGTGCTACCTGCTGCACTATTTGAAAAAAAAAAGTATTTGAAAAAAGTATTAATAATCTCTCTAACATGGTGTTTCACATTAAAATATACATGCTAGAATAACATCTTGGTATTTGACTGCATAGATCTTCTGTCTCAGGCTCTATCTTCTACCTGATATGCACCCTAAGAACACTGCTCTTAAGCAGGCTTGTGTCCTAGAAGCATGTCACTGCCACTGGGGGTTACTGCTTTTGAAATCCTTGTATGCACATTGCCTGATTTTCCTCTACCAAAATAAGCCAAATTGAACTTAAATGGTATGCAAAATTTGCTAACCTTGCTTATTTTAACTGAAATGGGCAACAGAACTCTCACCCAGCAGCTAATTCTGGAAGTGGGAAAAAGTAGTTACAAGCATTTGGGGAAGGCTGGAAATATTAACCTCTATAGCTGGCACAGCTGCAGCCAGACAAAGACAAGTGATCAAGCCCTTGTTTCATAGATAAGGATAAAAACCAGCAGATGAACACATTTCATTTAAAAATAATAAACCCCAAGCACTAATGCAAAGACATTCAGATATGAGCCTGAAATTCCATCCTTGCTCACGGCAGATTGCACAGATGTTTTGCAAAAATAAACCAACAGCATGGAAGTGCAACTAGTGAGTGCAGGATGCAGATTATTTACGCTTATTCTCTTGACTAAAGAAATGTTATTACTCATTCAGAATGTTGGTTCAAAAAAGTAATAGATACCAAACATTCTGTCTTCTATCCATGAAAATGAGGGAAAACAAGCAACACTGACCTAAATCAGACATGGGGCAAACATAAATGACGTGCAGGCTCTCAAAACACATTTTTCAATGCACCTAACAACTGATTACAGCACCTTGTATTTGTATGCAGCTCTTCTAGTAAGAACTGCTGAGGAGTGTCAGTGTCTTTGTAGTAGATTTAGTCTGCGTAAGTGGAGACAAGGATGAATCCACTAATCCTTGATTTAATTTCCCAAGAGTGTTAAAAAGGAAAACTGTCTGAACTTCATGGCAAATCACACGATGGCATCTGAAAACAGGAATCAAAGTGTCTGGCAGGAGAGACACCTTGCACCTGGAATTACCAGTGCCTCTCATGCTTAGCAATCAAACACTCCCATGTGAGGCTATCAAGCTGGCCTTCTCCACTCACATCAGCTAGAATATTTTACAGCTGGACTGATGGGGTAAAAATAGCTGGCCAGTCTGAAAAGCACTAAAGAAATGGGACCTTCAGAATCCCTCTGGAACAATGAACAGAAATAATACTGCTGCTCCCTCACTACAAGACACTGTTTTGCATGCTGTGGGGTTTGCTGTGGTACAACAGGCTCATAATAGACCTGTCTGATTGATCACACTACCCTGGGACGTATCATGTTGTAACGAAATTGCAGTAACCAATGGAGAGTTACTTCCATTTGCTGAGGATTTTGTGAGGAAAAGAGAGGAGGGGTGTTTGTTTACCTGTGGGTTTTATTTTCTTTTCATTTAGATCATTAAGAGAGTAAGAAATTAATAAACATAAAGTCTCTACAACAAGCACTGGATACTTTGTTTTACCCTAAACTCCAATATCACCAGAATCACATGCATGCACAGTTTCTTTCCATGTTTGGTTTTGTTTTTCATTTACATAGCTACAATAAAAAATTATACTTATTTTAAAGTCCTTACGTGTTTGTGTCCCCATTTACTTTCTTTGTGCGTATTTATGGTGAAATCTCTGCTTTTCAAAGGCCTCACACAAGCAACAATAACTTTGTGTGAACTGAGGCCAAGAACAACACCAAAAAGAGTCGAGAATGATTTGCTCTTTTCATTCAAGTGTGTTTAGGACATTTTTAAAGCAAAAAAAAGTATTTTAAATTGCAGTTGGATCAAATATTGATCAAATATGCCCATGAAGATCTATGTAAGTTTTTCTTCTATTTTGCTTTGTTTTTTTTTCATATAATGTCACAGATTTACACTGAAATTTCTCCATAGTGTAAGAAGTAATTGAGAGTTATAACTACTTTTAAAAGTGCAATAAGTATCTTTTAAGGATGATTATGTCTGACAAAAGTCCATAGCAAAAATTACAACACATTGAGAAAAGCTGTACTGTTCACTCTGTAGTTCACTGTTAACAGGACTTTGCCATCAGTTCACTCCTTTGTTCCTAATGTTCCTAGAAGGCGAAGTTCACTATGAAACCATTCCATGCAGAAAGTATGTGGTTTTCAGCTTCAACATGGGGAGACATTTCTCATAAATGCATATGCTTTACTGAAAGATAGACTTGCAGTACCAGATTAATTGTGAAAAATTTTAAATGATGGGAACATTATGGGAACTGAGAGCAGGAATTGGCTGAGAAAGAGTAACAAAAATATGACTTAAGTTTATACTATACTGTTAGATTTGTAGATTTAAATAATTAGTTATTTTTGCTATTTTCATAAGACTAAAAAAATGTAAATAAAGAAGTCTTTTTTTTTACCGTAATACTTAAAAATAATTCTTTTAGAATGAGAAATAAGCATATGGAGCTTTAAAAACCTGATCTAAATGATATTTACTTTTCATTAATTCAGTCTAGAAGCTTGCTTGTTCTCAAAAGCAATAGTCAATTTACCTTTGACACATTTAGCTTGGTGGATTCAGTTGGCACAAAAAAAATGAAACTTTATCGAAATATATTAACTTAATGAATTAAGCATTTTTAAATTTAACAATTAATAAGACTCTAAAACAGTTTGTACTGCTAACAATAAAAGCACACCAATTCACCCCATGCTTAGAAAAGCTTCACAGAAAAGTACACTTTTGCAAGAGGAGACGGAACAGAAGAGTAAGGATGGAGATAATAGTTTAAATATGATGTTCATCACTGGAAATGCGAATGACTGTAAGGAGATTTTTGTAAAGAATGAAATAATCAAAGACTGCATGGCAGAATTAGTGATCTCTTCACTGAAATATTAAACAGAGCATAGGTCAGTAAATGTATAGCAGAGTCAGCACAGAGGGAAACTGCAGCAGATTGAAGGTGTAGATTAAAAGCTTGTGCTATTCACGACTTCAAATCACTAAAAAATGAAACACAATACAAAGTTTCATTTAAAATATACTGATAAAAGTATCTCCATCCACCTTATTCCATGCATGTTAGACAAGTGTGAGATGCAGGTTCACTGAAAAGAATAGGCAGAGACACTCTTCATGCAGAAAGCATCAACTTTGAGTCTACAAACCTGTTCTTGTCAGACTGGTTCCATCCAGCCTAAAACCAGCTTTATCTGCTGCTGCAACCAGTGCTTGTGCAAAACTGCCGCTGGTAAAGATCGAGTCATCTGAGGAGCTACCTACACTAGATCTATGACTAGAAAAGTTACGGTCCTCATCAGACGCAGAACCCCATCCATTTACCATTGAACCTAAAAACAAATGTAGGGGTCTAGTGAGTTGTGCATATTTGATATTTTTTGATCATCTAAAGCTTAAAGACCCACTTAATATTTCCTTTCTCAAAAGGAAACCCAAAATTCATTTGACAGAGCTTGGTATAAAAGAGCAGTATTCATCCAAAGATTCAAGATGCAACTAACATGTCTTTCAACCACAGGAAACACAAAGTTTATCCAGCAGAACTTAATAGAGCACTATCAAAGCCAAGTGGGATTTCATTCATAGCTTGCTCCATGTTACTCTGATCCTGTAAACAAAATGATAAATATGAAGGCTCTATAACAAGTTCTTTTGAAAGTTAATAGATTTTCCATTGGACTGAAATAAACGTGATTTTCTTTTTTTTAACTTCACTTATTAAAAATCAATATCTTCTTTGGTATTTAGGACAGCACAAGTGTAAGTCTCAGAAGATGTGGCTGAATTCAGGCATGGCCTTCAAGAGCTATTTTGTACTAGACTGGCATTATGTCATTTTCTCAATTAAAACCTTAAAATAAATGAGCAATTTTAATGGCCTGAAGAAAGCTGACCTAAACTAGTTCATTCTAGCAGATTAAAGTTACTGTTTTAAAAGGCTGGAAGTAATGAACATTCAACATTAGAGCAAAAATGCATTCCAATTTAATACTGAGAGAGTTACTAAGCCAGTGCTGGCCTCAAGGTACCTTCTAGCTTTGGATTTCCACCACTGCAGGAAAGAAAAGTGATAATAGCATAAAAATGCAGTCAGAAAACCAGACACTGGAAAAAGCACATGAAAAAGAAATATAGAGATCTTGACTGAAAAGTAAAGAGCAAAATAGCAAAGTACGAATTAATATTTTCTTATATTTCCCATTTTTTTTAAATCTGATGCATGAAGCAACAATCAGCTACTCAATGTGGCAGAACAACAGATTTTTGAAAGCTATTCCTCTGTTCAGATTTTATTCAGAGAACAGAATTTTTGTTTTTTTTGTGGCTTCAGATAGAGATGATGGTGTTCTGTATTTTTAAAAATCACAGGTAAAAGCCACATAGTAATTCTACACTGCATAGTGGAGCAAGAAGCAAAAGAAACTGAGGTAGCATCAAGTACCTAGCTTTGGTCAAGGAAAAGAGCAGTCATGCTAATGGCTGAGGTCTAAGATGCACCAAGCCCACCTGTGGTGCGGATCTACCCACCTGCACTGGGGACTTGAGCTGTTACATAGTATTACATGGTGCTATGTAGACAAAGTGTATTGTTCTGAGATAGCTCAGGGACCTACTTTGAGATAACTGGAATTTGCTTTTTAAACACAGTGACACGAAAAAGTTGAAAAAAAGCCCCCAGTGAATCCATGAAAATCTGCAGAGATGTGGTTTTCAGAGATAAGAAGACACATGTAAAGAGACACACCATGGTCCTCTACTATACAGTTAGCACAGCTGAATTCATGTAAATATACACAAGATGAGTAGAAGTGTTAGTCACATTCTTCAAATCTTACTGTGTTTAAACTTGTTAACTTGTAAATAAACAACAACAAACTTATTGATACCAAAGTGATAATCTAATTAATGGTAGTGCCAAATATTAAAAATATCCAGCAACAAGAAGGCATGAGTACAATTAAAAAATACTGGAATTTAGTCAGTAGCACACTGCAAAACAAAGCCCAAGAACAATGGATTATTTTGTGATGCTGCAGTGACCAGACCTTTCAATGTCAGCAAAGTGGCAGGCACTCCTAAGTTTGTGCACTACAAAGACACAAGAAAAGAAGCTGAAGAGGTCTAGGCGGGTCTGACAGGCAGAAAGTGTATTAAGTGCAACAGAGAGTGACAGAGTTTGACTCTGCTTGCCAGGAGCACACATAAAATTGTTATTTTCCAGACAGACTGGACCTGATGCACACACACGTAAGGAAGCCTAGATAACAGCAAGGGAGGGCTAAAACTGAATTTCCTCTGATAAGATAGTTTCTGAACTAACAATCAAAGTGTGATAGAACATCACAGAGAATGGAGAGTAAAAAAGCTTAGCAGCAGTTATTGATGATGAATGAGAAGAGATACTAGAGATAAAACACTTCATGAAGATGTAAGAAAATGAAATGCTATAGCTGAGGACATTTTCAAACAATCACTTATCGACATATTCTGCAAAACATGTAAGCACAAGCTGAAACATAAAAACACAACTAGACCTACGAAAGATGACACTTGGGTACTAAAAATGTAACATATCTCATTAGCTTCAGGGCTCAAGGGTTTTGTACAATAAAATCTCCTCACTTCACAGAGACATATAAAACCATATACAGATATAGTTTTCAGTATTATAGGCACAGCACTCCAGATATTTGAAAATAACTTGGGTTTGGATTTATATTTGCTTAGATTGCTCTATCCATTCATTAACCAGTCACCCAAAACACAGTTCACATAATAATTTGGATGGGATGGATTCTGGATATGTTTAAGAACAGCTGCTATTTCTCATCTATTCTTTGAAGGGCTGGACTAAGTTTCTCAAATCCAAAAAAATAATTCATGTTTTAATTATGAAATACATTAAAAATCTGCAAAAGTCCATAATGCTCTCTCCAATGTGCTTATAAACATGCCAAATTTTCCTAAAAATAGCTACATTTTAATTATCAGTGGAAAGCTGTGATCAGACTGCCAGTTTTTCAGGGTAACCCTGTAGGAAAAGCCTGCTCTGAAACTTTTCTGGAGTCCCAGAGACCAAGCATTAGTAATTCTGCCCAAAGCCTGCTTCCCTTTCCCCTCTCCCCCAGGAGCTGTGTTAGGAGGAACAGCCTTTCAGGACAGCTCAATTCTTAAAGGGATGTGAACTTCACTAGGATGCCAAACAAGGCAAGCAATGGCCCCACCTGGAGTACTGCATCCATTTCTGGGTTCCCAGCAACAGTAAAGATGTGGTCATGTTATAATGGGTCCAGAGCAAGGACACAGAAATGATCAGAGTGCTGGAGCAACTCTCCTGGGAAGAAAAGCTGAGAGAGCTGGCCCTGTTCAACCTGGAGGAGGGAAGGCTCCAAGGAGACCTTACTGTAGCCTTTTAATACAGAAAGGCTACTTAAAAGGAAGAAGGAAAAACTTTTTACCAGGGCCTCTATGAACAGGACAAGGAGCAACAGTTTGAACTAAATAAAGGTAGGTTTAGATTAGCTGTAAGGAAGAAACTTTTTACAGTCAGGTGGGGTGAGGCACTGAAACAGATTGCTCAGAGAAGCTGTGCATCTTCCATCACTGTATGTGCTCAGAGTGAGGTTGGATGGTGCTATGAGTAACTGAGTGAAAGGTGTACCTGCCCATGGCAGGGGGATTGGATTAGATGATCTTTAAGGGTCTCTTCTAAATCAAACGATTCTATGATTCAATGATCATTCTGGTTACTGGAAGCAGAGGCAAAAGTCCTTATAACTGCTGAAGTCAGGAAGCTAGAATGAGATATATACAGCATCTACAGCTGTATGTGACCATGTAGCTAAAGGCTGAAGCTCTATTTTATTTCTGCTGGCTCCTGAGTTATTCAGTTTCCCTACATAAACAAATTTGTCCCTACCAAAACTTATAGCAGTTGAACTCTGACTTGCTTTGTCCTCCAAATGTGTGGATATTGCCTCATAAGTATGGGAATGCTAGATCCTAGAAGGGCACCTCAGGCTACTATGCAGCTGTGTTAAGGTAGCACACATGGTGACTGCTTGTTTCAAGGCATCCATTTGCCTCTTCTTTTCCAAATCAGATGCACATCTATTTCTCTCTCTCTAAAGGCAGAATAAGAGATACTGGCATCCTTTCCAGATCAACTATGCATTTTTAAATGGAATGAAACAGACTTTTAGTTTCCCCTTTACATGCAGCTCACTATGCGCTTTCCAATAGAACATTTGAGTTTTTACGCTTTCTGGCAGCTGTAAATTTTACTCTTGCTGACAGCAGCAGTAAATGCTTTATGCAGAGCAAAATCAACTCTGTGAAAAGTTGAACTCTGTTTTCTTGCTTCATAAAATATCTCTTGGTGCTAATGCAAACAGAAAGCTTCTTTGCTCTCAGGGAAAGGTGAAAGCAACAGAGGTGCTAGCTTCTTGTAGATGGTGTACCACTTTTAGTGGAATTTTTCAGGCACTAAAAATGCTATTTTTCTTTGTAAATTGTACTCTCACTTTACTTAAAAAAAAAAATCTAATGCACTTGTGAAGTAAAACCCACTCACAACAGCCCTAACACTTTGTAAAATCCCATTACATACTTTCTCTATATGGTTCCTTAAAGTTAACAAATGATGTAACTGGGACTTGTATGTGTATGCTTAAGTGCTTTCCTTCACAAGACCATTAAGTACATGCTAATATTAAGCCCTTGCTCCTCTGCAAGTTTTTTGATGGAAGAGGCTGAGAATGCTTAGGTTTGTGAAGTATAGATGAAGTAATTTGACATTGCCTTTACTTGAAATCAGTTACAGATTTGGCATTTGTACAGGAGAGAGACATTATCCTTTTTCAGATAAATCTGATTACTGTCATGATTACAAAGACAGAATGTCCACTGATTTTGGTAGGAGTGAAAATATGAAAGGGACAATAGTCATTATACCTTTGATACAAGAAAGGGCAGAATGAAGAGCATAAATATAATAACACTTTAAAAATCAGACCAGGTTCTATACTTCACATTATACTTCACTATAAATGCCAAATATTTAAATGTATATCCCTGAATTAAATGCTTAAGTTTTAATTTGTTTTCCTTTTGGGCAGTAAATACTACAGAAAAGGAAGTAAAAACCATACATACATATTTAGCACTTCACAGATCCAGCATAATTAATGCCCTTCATAAACATTTAATGAAAAATGAATTTATGTCACTTAGCCAAATTTATTTGTGTTTGCATTTTCAATCTTTCTATATTTTTTTGTTTCCATATTGCTGAAAGGCACAAAAGTTTCTCAAATTTATTCAAGCTGTTAGAAAAGAAATGCACACAGAACATTAAGTAGTTGCTCAAATGTTGCTGAACAGTAAAATACTATGATAAAGTGGCATCTTGCTGTTTCCCTATTTCTTCTTCAGCACTAAAATTAATTTATGATCAGTCATCAATTCATTTACATGTCATTTTATGCTAAATCCATCGTTGCTGATGAATGCATATCCCAAGATCCATTAAGATGGAGTAAAGTCTGTGCTTTATAATATGACCCTGCTAATTGTTGCATTACCATTTTTATGAGATACAAAAGTAGCAGTTTCTTATTTTCTAAGCACACATGTAATCCATGAAACACATTCTTCCTATTAAATGCAGTCTCTCTAACGGCTTATAAAAGAATCTTTTGCAATAGGTATCCCTAAGCAGATCAATATAAATATTGAACTCTGCCATAGTAAAAGATGGCTCATCAAAACGATTTTGTGCAATTTTCAACAGTTATTCCATTTGTGCTCAGATATAATGAATGAGCAACTTTTACCACACAGAAAGTGATCAGTGATTCTTTTAATCAAGACTAAAACATGCCAAATAAGGGATTTTCTTCCTTGCTGAGCTATACATGGTGATCTTTTTAATTTCAGATCTGTACAATTTTATTGAAAAAAATAATTATCCTTTTCAGTGCCGGTGTTTACAAGAATATCTCTCTGCTTATATTAATTTGTATTAATTTGTATTAATTATTAATTAATTAATTTTAAGTCCTCACTTAAAAAAGTGAGGACTGAACACATAATAGCTCCCACTACCTGGGAGCTTTACTGGTGGTACTGGGCAAAGAAAACCTGAAAGCAAATACTTTGATCTGACAAAACCTATTATTAGAGTGATTTCAGTGAGAACCAAATTAATTTCTTATACAGATATCATATGCAATTAATTAAGGTAGAATACAACAAGCATTTCATGTCCATTCATGCCATACCTTTGCACAGCAATTCATTATAAAGTCAAATATTAAACAGGAGTGAAAGGACAATCATATTTTAGTGTGTCTATGAAAGCACAAATAACCCTTAATAATTGTGAATTAAAAGCAAAGTTTTACAGCTGCTTTTAAGTTTTTGTCTTTTCAAAAATTCAAAATGGGTAATGAACAAATCAAACTGGGAACAAAGTAAAACTTTGGCTTTCATTTCATATTTCATTCCATAAACATTCAAATCTTGAGTTTTCTCTTTAATATCTGTAAAATGTTAAGATACAGTTACTGTGCACTTCTCCTTTCTTTTCACATTATTATACATGTCAACATTATGTCTCTGCCACCTGCAAAGAGAAAAGCTTAATAACGCAGATTAAATCCCTGTCTGCATTTTTAGTTAGCTGTAACTAAAACTCAAGAGCCTGGAAGACAACCTGACTTTTAAACAGTTTAAAGGAGCAGCACTGTGGTTTCAGAGGAATTTAGCAGTTGGAGCTCAGCTCATTCCCCTCAGAGAATCCTACATTTGGCACTGGATGAAACCCTTGGTCTCAGCTCAGCCATAAAGAACAAAGTACCATTTCACTCCAAGAGTGGGTATCTTCAAGTCATCACTGAGGCATGCAAACACCACAGGGTGAAGAAACTTGCCCTGCTCACCCTACAGCAACTCTACTTGGAGGAAGGCTGGACCGAGGGATGTCAATTTAGATTTCTCGCAAACACTGAACTTGGAGTGCATGCTTTGAAATGAACAGAAACATTGCTTCATCTAGGTCAGTTCTCATTTGCTCCCATTTTTTAATACAACATTTAAAGAAATTAAAGTGTGACATATAAATTCCTAGGCAAATGCTGGTTTAAGTCACAAGCAGCTCTGTGAAAAGAAGTACCTTATATATTCTCAGTGTAAGAAAGAACAATTTAGATATTCTACAGTAGTCTAAAAACAATGAAATTAAAGAATGAGAAAAAGCTTAAAAACAATTGTTACTAAACCTCCTTAATACCAATAAACACATTCTTGAACAATTCTCAGAAACAGACTGATAAAAATTTAAATCGTCTTTTGAAACAATCTGATATAATAAGGAACTTCCTTACATGACTAGAAACAAAACAAGCCCAAAATAAGTCCTCAGAAAATCAAGGTTTTACTTACATAGTAACTGAGGAAAACAGAAGAAGTTTTGTTACTTGGAGATTTTTCCATTTTACTCACCATATACACTAACAATCTGGCTATATTTTTGTGAGGCTATAGTTCCATAATTGTTTTAAGTCAATCTAAATGTTGGCTATAGGGGCTGTAGGGTTAGTCTGTCATTTTTCTTCCCTCCAGCTACACGTTACCTTCCTACGGTGCCGGCAAATGCCTTGCCATGCAGTGAACCAGATCAAGGAACAGTTCCAGATAGTAATTAAGCAAGAAAAAGCAAAATAAAAGTCTTTGTTTTCAGCTGGATGAGGTCACATCAAGATAGTGGTGGAAATGAGTGACAGTGCATTTAGATTACCTTAAATACTTTCCCAACCTTGAATATAGTGTTCTGACCAATTTCTTACAAAAATATATACCAGGAAAATTTTGGCATTCTAATAATTAAACATTTAACAATCCAACAATTAAAGATTTAAAACTATTAGAACAAGCTTGAATGTTATTCATAAAAGGAGAAACTGAAAAAAGCACAAAAGTCTATGAATTGGTGTAGAGCTACAGTTATTATTTTGTGCTAGGTAAGGTGGTCTAAAATATTAGGTGAAAATGCAAATGAGAAAAAAATTCATTTTCTGGTTTACAGATATATCAACATTGACATACTAATACATACCAAATGGAAAATATATAACCCCCTGATTTGTTTATATATTTCTGCATTACCAGTGTAAAAGCCTTACTGAATTCCTAATGGAAAGGCTTCTGAGCTATTAGATATGCAAAAATATGCAGAATTATAGCCCAGAGGAGATTACACTAGAAATTCAAGTGAAGTGACTTAACGTACTCATGCGCTAATAAGTTAACCTTCTCAATTCAGGGATTTAAACTTTAACTCTATGGCCTTTAGTTGGATCCGGATTTCAAAACACAGTAGCAGAGTTCCAATTCTTAAATCTTAATTAGATTGGCAAACTGTCTGGCCATAGGGTGAAGGAAAATCTGGAAAGTGGGATTAAGCTACACACTATGTAATTCAAAAGGAAAAGGAAGAAAAATATCTGTATGGATGCTTGGTCACTGTCAAATTCCTGCAGTATTTTCAGAACAGCAATCCTTAAGTAAGGGTGCAAACTCCTTGGAATTTCAAAAGTTCAGGACAGTAAAATAAAATTTAGCAGCATTAGGGCAGTAAATTGTATTGAGCAAATCTCCCTTAAAGTACAATTAACAATCAGTATTCTTCTGCTGTGATTAAAAACTGAAGTTGAGCACTTTGGCTTTTGTGAACTATGTACAACACATAGATTGTACGTCTCCATTAAGGCTGTACATTATGGACACAGTATGGTGTACAGAGGCCCAAATTTAACCTGAAGAGAAATATGTTGACTTCTACAAAAAGTTCAACGTATCTATATAAAATCTATTATTTTTAAAAAAAATCTTTCACTGTCTACATTTGATCAACAATAATTTTATTCATTCAAATTCTATGCATTAGTTAAGCATGCCTTTCTAGGTTCCTTTTGATGATGCCTGTCGAAAGGCATGCAAAGGAAAGCAGCAGTGACAGAGGGAATGTCAGAATAATCAAATGTCCTCACTGGAAAGGAACAATTACCACATTCAGCAATACAAAGTAAGTTCAAAACACACATTTTCCTACCCAAATTTTGTAGTGACTCTACAAATAAATGTTGCACTGATCTAACTACACTTATTCTGAAGTCTAACTCTTCGGTGTTCATCTGTGAAAGCATTTACCCAGAAAAATATCTAAAAGTGCTTTAAGATAACATTTTTATGCTGCTCCCGATATATGAAATGTATATTCCTAAGCCAAGGTCTTCCCTCTCATTTTTTAGTAATTATCTTGCTTCTCCAGTAGAGTGAACTTTTCATGAAAGCTAGGATATAATTGAGTTTTCTTTCAAGTCTTTAAAGCTTTTTAAAATTCATGAATTTTCTTATCATTTTGCAGCAAAGCAAAGCAAAGTATTTTAGAATCCTTCTTTAACTTTAGAGTTTAATATTGACACATTTTAAATTTCACAGAAATAGAGTGGAATAAATTTTCACTTAGGAAGTGTTTGACTGATGATGTATTTCACTGTTAGGAACAAAACAGTGTCACTGTTAACTATGTTTGGTTACCTGTGACAGAGCTGTCTAGATTGTCCATACTGGAGCCTGGAGTATGCTCTAGACCTCTTAGCGACCTATTGATTTCTACAGTTTCTTCTTCAATATCATCCTCGTCATCATCATCATCTGGAACATCTGTTTCCAAATCTGAAATAAGGTTTCCAGATACATATCCTAAGGGTGGAACTGGAGCCTGAGGAGGTTGTGTATTGCTTTGGATGTGCCTACACAAACAAACAGGAAACTATCATTAGAATGGATGAGACTTTGTACCCCGAGGTCAACAGAAGATAAGTCTTTCAATAACTCCTGAAGCAGGTTTACAAAACGTGCTTGTTAGCACCCAAAAAAGTTAGTTCAGTTATTCACCATAGCATCTAATGCCTAAATGCCTATGCATTTTCTAATCTCACATATACTACCCCTCCTGTAAGATGGGGAAGGTCAAGATTGTCCTTTTACATATAAGGAACCACGAACACAGAGTCTACATAAATCAGGAAGGAAGTCTAGGGAATTTTAAATCCCAACCTAACATATAAGAATCTCATCCAATATCCCACCTTATAAATCACACCTTGAGCCAAAATTAAATTTCACTCATTCTGCTTAAACGGACTCAATGCCCTTCAGAAGAATTCACCCTAAAGAGGAGGAAGTGGCCAGTGAGACAGAAGAAATTTTCAAGTCCAACAAATCTATTATCATTGAGGATTTTTTTATTTTGCATTATTACAAGTATTTAAATTTATCGAATTGCAGGTGTATTAGGCATGCATGTGTGAAATTACCGCATGCAGCAAACACAATCAAAACAAGAAAAACAAAGATAAAAACTGGTCACAGGACAGCTGAATGGCCAAAGGCAAGCACAGGACTTGTAATTTTTTTTTATGTTGTCTTTGAGACCACATAAAACCATCAGCTCTCGATGCACCATTCTCCACAGCACTGCAAGTACACAGCAAGCTGTGCCAGAGGACACAGGCATGACTGGCCTTGGCATGAGTGCGGGTACCATGCTTGATATCACTAACTTAGGCATGTGGGAATCCTTGGGTGGTTGTCCATGAGGTGCCATGACCTAATTCAAATCAGCAGTGCTCTGGATGGTATCCAGGATTCTGCTGGCCTCTTGATGGATATAACAGAAAAAAAATTACAACTGTCACCTGTTCGGTTTCTTAACTCTAATATATTTTCATTGATGACATTGTGCTGTATTCTTGTCTACACTTCATAAGCTCTTTATTCAAACAGGTTTTTTTTTCTTCATATCATCATATATCTACTGGATCTGAGAAGGACATGGTATGTTACTTACCAGTGGAACCTCTCTCCACCTCAGTGCAGACTTTAAATTATTGCCTTTTTGGAAGCTTTCTGCAGAGTAAATGCTTTCTTTCTGATATACTGTTCCCCCTTCTGATCAGAAGTTCTTGAAGACTTTCCTGTCTGGGTACCAGGCTCTTAGCTATGTAGTGTTCATAACACTCCACTAAAGGGCACCATCATATAACCCATATTTCTCAATAAACAGCATGATTAGCTCCCAGTCAAGCAAAATACTTAAGTACATGCTCAATATTAGGCATGTGATAGAACAATTGAAGTTAATTTCTCAAATACTTCTAGTTAAGCATATGCTTAAGTGATTTGCTGGATCAAAGCCATAAGGTTTATGAAGTGTTCCAGTAAATTCTAATGTCCTCTTTCTTAAATTCCTAGTTGGTCTCTATATTTCTCTTCTCTTACTCCTACAGTAACCCAACTGACGGGTCTCATCTTGTTGTTTTGTTTTTCTCCTCTACACAGAAGGGACAGGTTGACTTTGTGAAAAGAAAACTAAGAATTCTTCCTTCCCACTTGAGGCAATAAAGGTCTTTCCTCTGACTTTGAGCACCATTTGCTGAATAGCATGATATATATCCAGCCAAGCATTAAAAAAATTCCATGTCACAACTACTGCAAAAATAATTTGCATTTGCAGCTCAAAGCATTCACCCCAATGCCTCCTACAAGCTCCTATAAGGCTCCAGTATGAAAATACAGTTTAAAACCTCTGTACTTTTGTCAGAGCTTCATCTGCAATTACAGTGATCTTACACAAAAGCAACATTAAAATTGGTATATTCCAAAGCACCTTATGAAAGTTTCCAGACAATTTTCACTTCTCCAGAAAGGAAGCAATACCTTTCTCTTCAGCTGCAAGAGGCTTTGCCACAGAGTCCTATGACATCATGCAATCCCAGATTCGTATCCATGGTTTGTAGGGTGTAGCAAGGGTAACAGCTGCAAATTGCATCAGCCATTGACTGCACAGACAGGATACGCATCTGTGCCCTGGCCCAGAACTCTTTTTACCTTCAATAGGCCAGGTCTAGCTGCTGCCTGGGATTTCAGTCTGTCCCACAGGCAGACCAGGATCTGTGCTTGGCAGCATGGTGCTGAGGCAGGACCAAAGTACCCTGTTGATTGAGTACAGATTGCAGACAAGCCTCCAGGCTTCCCCAGTGTCCAGGGAAAACAGCTGGCTTTGATTTGGCACTGGCTGCCTACCTGCCTGATCTATTTATGGTAGCTCAAGCTGAATAACTTTGTGGCTTTATTTACCAGCGAATAAAGGCTGCTCCTCTGCTGGCAGCACGCCATTCAGTAACTAGCCCTGCTCCTCTCCTCTGAGATTCACAGTTTTTGTTGGACAGAAAAGTTGTAAAAGGACAACTGCTGCTTAGGGAACATCCAGAAAGCATCTGACCTTCACCAAATCCCCAGCCTGGTGCAGTTGACAAGTTCTTTTTCAGTCCCTGAAGAGATTGCTTCTGTTTGTTTTGCAGTGGAAATGTTACTGTGGTATTTGCTTGCTCTTCCCTTAAATAGGCATAAAGCACTCTAAAATGCTAGATGCGTTTTGTACAATCTAACAACTTCCTTCCTGCTATTTCTGGGCTTTGCCTATGAATCAGTAATTTCCTTGGGATTTAAACTACAGTCAAATATGCAAATGCTTCATTCTCATGTAACAAAAGGTAAAAGCTGCTAAGTTGCTATTTCAGGTGGCTAGCATTGTTTTTAATCAGGAATTTAGAACCCAAATGTTTTTGAAAAATCCTAAAAAATGGTATCTTTTGCTATCCTGAGAAGAGCGTACTCATGAACATATAAAAGCTGATGGCAGCTGGGTGTTAACTACTTAGCTGAATGTATGCAAAACTCCAGAAGAAAAATTTGTAATGTGGTTTTAGCCAAAATTAAATGTATTACTAAACATCCTGGTTTACAAAGCGCTTACTAATGTTTAAGGCCTTCATACTGCAAATGCATTTTTGTTACTTCTTCTTCTGCTTCACTGCTTTGGAAACATTACTGAAATGCTGTTGAATATTGTGGATATTTATGTTATCAAGAAATACATTATTTTGCTTTCATTCCCGCGATTGTTCCCCCCTCAAACATTTACCATGTCTGCTTTGCTATATCAAACTGGTAAGCCCTAGTTAATTCATCAAGGTGGGCTTGAAGCATTGGCTGCATCTCCTCTCGTGGAGAAGGCGTGAGAGTTGCAGTCGACTGCTGCCCAAAGGAGATTGCAGGTGAAGAAGCTACTCCTCGGACAGGAGGTGTAGGAACACGATCATCATCTTCTTCAAGCTCATCCTCCATGCCCTGATGCAGGTAGGTCTGAACTGGCAAAGGTGGACACCAACCATCACTGTCATATCTAAAATAAAAACCAAGTAGAGTCAATATGTATCAAATCTCACCTCTGCTGTGCAGTAGAGGGTATTCAAGTCTTCTGCTACAGTTTGAAACCTCACATGCAATATGAGCTTCAACATTTATTGAAAATAGTCATCATTGCTTCAGTTCTGTTTAATTTTTCCCACAACAGCTAAGCAACTTGAGCAAGATGTGAGACAAAAAAATTACTGACCCATTATCACATTTGTTAACAGTGATTAGACCATGCCACAATCAATAACAAAAATGAACTCACTCAATTTCTGGATCATTAATGTAGGAAAACATGTTCAAGACTGACGCAGACATGAAAATAGTGGAATTACTGAAAAGCAGAGCAAGCTTTATACAGTTGGACTTATGCATCCCCTTAACTCATCCTCCCCTTTATTTGTCTATAGATTTACTATTTGTTTTCATTTTGGAGCTTAAAGAAAAAGCTGTGCTTTCCACACTGTTTTTCCACACTGAATACGTGTATCTACTATGATGATACATCGGTGTCACAGCAGCACTGACCCTAAGCATATGCTACATCACAGCACTAGCTGATAAGACTTGACAGCTCTGCCAGCACCCCACCTCCTAACCAATTTTTACTGAGACTTACCTAGACAGTGCTAAATTTCTGTACATTATCAACACTTCTGCCTGAAGTAAATTAAAACGTTAACAACAATAATATTTTTCAGGGACAAATTCTTCTCCACATTTCTATCAGACATGTTCTGTTGTCCAACTGTTACACCTAAGACTTAAGAGGTGACGGGACATCTTAATCAGGGCTAGAAAAAGAAGCTTTTTATTCCATTACCACTTCCCATGCAAGTTTTTCCAGCAATTCAATCCTTTTCTGTCTCTGTCCTCATCACAGTGCCTTTCAATTTGTTTTTTACTACATACCATATCAGGATCTTGTCCCTTAGAGACTCTAGCATCAGACAAGGTGTATGTGTCCTAATGACTTTTGTCATTCTTTGTGCATAATCTCCCCAGAGTAACTCAACTTCAGTTGTGCACAGCTCTGCTGATGATCACACAACTTAAATCTCAGTACTGTCTGCTCTTCCTTCTTCAAAACAACCATGCAGTCTGCAGTTCCTTGACCATCCATGCACACTTCTTAACTCCCAGTGTATTCCAAAATACCTCAGTATAGACAGCTCTTTTCAAAAAGCACTCAGACAACCAAAAGCTCTCACAGCTCCTTCACCCTCACACCACCTTACGCACTAAAGGTCATTCCCCAAGCATCATCTAAGTCATTTTATCTTCTTTCCCTCTTTAAGGACTGCTGTCAAGGTGTACTCCTTTTTTTTCTGCAATGCAGGCAGGCAATGCATTGTGTTATACAGTTGATTTCTCAAAGCAGTTTTAAAATACTCCTTTAAAGCTTCTGATTTGGAAGTAAGAATTTACCAATTCCCCAGTGAAAAATGAATCACTGCCAATTTTTTCAGCTGTGAAGAAGAGTTTCAAAAATTCTGGGAACACTGAGAGAAGTTACAAAATTTGTATTATGAGCATAGTATTTAGTTTAAGCCAAAATAAAAAGATTTCTAAAACTGACTAAACTGCTTATTGCCTATTCAAAAGTCTGTAGCCTATATTTAAATACATAGATTCAGGATAGTTAAAAAAACCTGACTTAATCAAACAAAACTGTGGAAGACACATCTGGTAATTTTGTCTGGTATCACTTTAAATCTGTATCAACACATAACCATATACATATATATAAACACACAAACATGTGGAGAGGTGCAAACGAATGCTGTATCTTTACACTCAGCATTTAGGAGCTTTTCAATGATTGATCATTACCATTTTCATAACAGATATTTAAGGAAACATTATATAATACATATTCAATTCCTTTAGAGACAATTAAGATACAACTAGCTCTGATATGTCTTTTTTTGCCATATTCACTCATGACATTGCCACCCAAGGTTGAAGAGACCATCCTAACTCATGCTGCTAAAAATGTACAGTGCAACAGCTCTGTCACTTACTTTCACCCTCTCAATCTCATGCTTTGGTATAATGGCTTCTGCTTTAAAAGGGACAGGGCAGAAAGACACTCCCTAGTGACTTTTCAGTAATGCATAAGTGAGCTTTGGATGTGCTCGCCTTTTGACCCTTCTCTCTTCAAATCCCCAACTGTTCAGCTTGATAGTAAAAAGATTTCTTAGTAAAAAGGGATTCTTCAGTAAAAAGATTCTGCACAACTGCTGTATCTTTACGGAGTTTTTGTTTGAAATGGAAAGGAGCATAAGCCTGAACTTCAGCATACTGAGGTTCAAGATTTCAAGTCATCATAATGTAAGGTGGTTGAAAAGCCATCAGTTCTAACCTATATTTTGCAAAAAAACCTTAACAGGCTGCACAGCAACTACACTTCATATAAACAATACAGTTATTGACACTTCAGGAATCAGAACATTTCATTACACTAGGCAGATTGTTGCAACAAAGAAAGTTTCTCTCTCTAGGTCTTGCAAGAAAATTACTATCAAATATAATGACATCCAGGAGCTAATATGCCATTTTGAGATGCAATCAATAGTAACAAATAGCCTTGACTAGGCTCATCTTAATATCATGTGTATCATTGGTTAAAAAATACAAATAGCTGATCATGAATAAGTAATAAGCATTTCCTTACTATCAAATCTATTAGATAAAAAACAGGCAAAAGCATCTTCTCTGACAAAGATGGGAAAGAGAACATGTTTGGCTGTGAACTACTATAGGAAAAGAGAAACTTCAAAAACTCCGGTATATACAAGAGAAAATTAATGAAGACAACAAGGAACAAGATCAGAATTTACAGAAGACTACAAAAAGGGGAAAGTTTCAAAGGAAAGAGCTTGCTAGGAATACAGCAGTATAGTCCCAATTGCAGACTTTCTGCACAGCTTAGATAGGAATTTAAGACATGTCCAAAGCTTTCATATTACAAAAAATGTCTGCTTGTATGTTAGATGACATTTTTGTTGTCTGCTGATATTGTGGATTTTACTTTACAATTCATAAGCTAATAGATCACTAGTGCTAGTATTTCTAGTAAGCAAAATAAGGCATCAAAAATTGTTCAGTTTATTTGGGATGCTCATGCTAATGAAGCTCACACCTGAATTCAATTTTTATAGGAAGACACATATAGAAAAGTAAGTTTCTGTTTAGATGCCAACTTCTTTGTTTTGTTGCTCTAAATATTCACCTTTCATATCACATTATAAGAACTTTAATAATGTTTTCAGTTTTTCTGACTGGAAGTTAATTTTTCAATTGTAATTCACAATATAATTACATCTGCATGTAAATATTTCTAAAATTAAAACTCATTGAACTTGCCATACATTGTACACATCAAAGTGAATCAAGAGAAAACCAGGCTAAAACAACTGTTTCCTTTTTTTTACCAGTAAGTCAATATTAAAGAAAACGTAAGGAAAACAGTCTATGATTCATTCCATTTTAGCGTGCTGAAAACCACAGAAACAAGATCAACCCCTGAATACAGAATGACCATTAGTATTGGGAACATCCTCAGGATTGGCTTCAGTGAAGATGGTCGCAAGTTACTGTTCCTCTTTAATTTTTTCTGTAATTTGGTAAAACACACATTAGAGGGTCTTACAACCACTACTAATGAGATATTAAAAAAAAAAGGGAAAAGAGAGAAGAGCAATTCAAAAGATATTAAGAGAAAAAACTAAATCTAAGTTGTTTGGAACCTGGAAGGCTAGAGATTAACTTATCCTTAAATAACTAATGTTGTCTTGGTGACCATCATCATTCCTTCCAGCTAAATAACTGATACTTTATGCAACAGAGGAGTCAAGCCCTGTGTCACAAGAGATTTCTCTAGAAGGTATTTCCATTTACCTTTTATGCTATTTCATTGTCCTGATAGAAAAGGTTGCTTGCCTTCCGTAGCATAATTAGTTTAGTAAAATGTCCACACTTGTTTTAAGGATATAAACTGATAAAGACAAATATTATATGGTGAAATCATCTCAAATTTATTTTAACTTTTTATAACAGAATACAGAACACAATGAGACTTAAACACTTACAGTCACTGAGGTTATTAATTTTCCCTTATATTTGCTTTGACATTCTAACTCTAGTACAGCTAGAATGGACCTTCATTTAAAAGGGAACTCCACCAATTTACACAGTTATTTGTTATTAATTTTAAGAGTTGAAGGACATGGTAGAAACTCATATTAATATTCAATTGTTCAAATGTTCATTAGGAAAGTAGTGATTATCAATTCAATCTTATAGCAGAGATAAGACTTGAAATACCTTTATTCAGTAAAGCCATTACAATGATTTTTTAAACATGTGTTTCATCCTTAAGAGATATTGATTAATCCATGTATTTAAACAGGCAGAAATTTTTCTCTGACAGAACATTGGTTCTCAAACATTCCAATAGAGCTGATCATAGTAAACTATTCTTTATGATTTGATAGCCTGGTAGTTCATATAATTTCACTTTATAGAAAATATTCCATGACTCCCATTTAGTACTTTTTAGTTCGTTCCTTCCACTTAGCACTTTTTATGTGATTTTGCTTCCTTCAGAACAACTTTAACCTATCAAAAAGAAGTATAAGGTTTCAGAAAGTCAAGAGTATTTAAATAACAAAAACATAAAAATGGCCTTTAAATAGCACACCTTCCACAGCTGTGAAATTTCTTCTAAAAGTCAATGAGAAGATTATTATCCACCGGTTGATCTTCTAAAATTATTCCAGTTTAGTGTGGGGGTTTTTGTTCTGCTTGCTATATTGTTTTTCAACATCAACCCACAGAAAATATACAAGGAGTCACATTATATCATCCTTACTCTGAGCCACATCATCTGCAAGTGGTTACAATAGCATTCAATTCATCTACATGTGAATTGAGATACTTCTCAGTGTGAGAAAGCAGAGAAGTCCTAGATGATGATGAAGCAAGGTCACTTTTATTTCCATCTTCAGTCACTATCAAGAGAAGCTATTCAAACATGCCTCCTCCATAGCCTTGAATAGGTCTAGAGGATAAGGACTATTCTTTTGTTTTTTTTGTTTAAAAAGAACAGAATAATATTGTCACTCATCAATATAAAAAAATAAAATAAAAGCCTCATCTCTGCAAACCATAGATTTTTTTTTTTTTCAAAAGAAAAAAAAATTACCCTGCTTCTTGCTGATCCACCCCATAGTGCTCCAGCTCTGTGCCTGGAAGTGGCTGCACGGGAGGGGGCGGGAGAGGAACACTGGCCCAGTTTGAACCATTGTTTTTCTGGGGTTTGGCAGTATTTTTGTTTTTCTTCTTTTTCCCTCCTTTGCCACCTGCAAATCCAAAAGGAAAAATAAAATGTTACAGATATAGTGTGGGGAAAAATGTTAGCTGTTTACATTTCTTGATTCCAGATGGCATGCCCCAAAAAAAGATGTATTTATATCTCAGCAGAATCAGCATCAACGTGCTAATGCTGTTACGAGGTTATAAATAAAAATAGAATGGAATGGAAAAATATCCTAAATAATTGATGAAAATCTGTTTTTTTTAAAACTCCATACATTTGCACCACATCAGTGCACAACCAAGGAAAGATGTGTTTTGCTGTATTAGAAATATATTTACTGATTTATTCATGACTTCTTGAATTCACTGTTAGATAAAAATATAACAGACCATAGCAAATGATTTCAAATATCAGAATCCAATGTGCTTATAACCCTGTTGTGCATAATCTTTTTCTTTGGAGAACACAGAGGTTGAGGACAATATCTAAAAAATTCCCCATTAGACTCAGTATATTTCAGTCAGAATGACAAATGTCTTTCTGTCAATGTCAATGCAATGAGAAACAGTTTGCTTATAGGAGTTTACTAAGTTCCATTTTTTTAAACATCAGGAACTTATCTGCAATATTTTAGGACAGCCTGCTTCATAGTATCCAAATACCTTGTGCCACTACAGAGAAGAGGTTCTATTTCTGATGTACAGCTCTAATGGAGGCTAGTAGAAATTAGGTGAGCAATGCATTTTGCTTAACCCCTCTCATCCTAGTATCCACTTCTCCAGCTGAGACACACCCATTTGTGGCAAGTGATCTCTTCCCATTTGTTTACCCTCTCTTATCTCTTGTACATTTATAAGGATCATCCAAAATAAAACATGAACCAAAAATCCACAACAGACTTCTAAAGTCTATAAAGTGTTAACATGTGCACTGAAAAGTAACACACTCTTTTCCATGGCTCTAGTATCAGACATAGAGACATTCTGAAAGAGGTGCAATTCTAGCAATCAAGACATGCATGTCATGGGACTTTTCATCACTGAGAGACAGTGGCTTTCTTCTGTTATGTTCAAATGTCATCTGGAATAAATAGGAATTAATAGAGTGGGAAGAAACAAGGTGATCCTGTGATTCAGAAGTAGCCAAGTCTTTTCTTTTCACCTCCTGTTGTGGCTGCTAGAGACAGGCAACAAGTCCATCACAGTTTCTAATCAGCCCTGGTTGGCAGCATGCTGTGAACAAGACTTTGCTTTCTACTACTCAATTCTAGCCCAGAGCACTTCTTTCCTTGTCTTGGAGTATTTGTAATAAGTCCAGCCAAGATGCTGTCATTTGCTATTTTTGAACCAAGCTGATACTCCATCTATTAGGATGCAAGACAGATTCTTCTACTCTTCTGTGGCCTGGCAGAGAGAAAAGCTTTCTTGAAAAGGCAAAGAACATTTTGATCAACAAAAAAGAACTCCAGTGATGGTGGCAACGGAGGAACAGACAAGGGAACATTCTGGACAAAAAAAGAGAAGCTTTCAAAGCATAGGCATAGCAGAGAGAGGAGCTAGAAATGGGGTCACAGGATAGTGCAAAGGAGGTTTGCTAATGTTAACTTGTAAGACGTGGGTGAATTTTTGAAAAGTCAGAAGGAATAGAAGCCAGTAAGAGCTAAGGCAGGAGGAGCTGCTTTGTGAGAAAAGCACATGCATTAGACTGTGTGTGTGAGAGAGAGTGGTGCAGGGGAATTAAAACTATGAATGTTCAGAGAAGAGTTTAGTTGAGGTGGAGAGGAGGATTTTGGAAGTGTAGTAGGTTGGTAACCTCATGAGACTGAAAAAATGCAGCTTAGGTGTGTGGGTTGACACTTGATTTGGAGGGTTTTGGAGAGCAAGGTCAAAGTTAATGGAGCCATTAGAAAGAGTGAAACAGAAAGCTGTGGAATTGTTCAGATGGGGAAATAAAAGAAAGAAACTCCAAGGTCATTATTGGTAGGGAAAGCATCCTACACTGTACAGCTGGGCAGGAGATTTCTGTCCCTATGGACAGAGTTGCTCAACTGTCAGACTGGTGAAACAGACATCTAATACATAATGCCTGATGTGTGTTTGAAAACTGTTGCAGTAAAGCCTTGTTTCCCCATAGTGATGATGCTCAATGTTTCAATGTCTCCTCACACTGAAATTCAATTATATTGTTTAAACCTCCAGATGAATCAGGACCTGGAAAAAGAACGTGCCAGTCGGACATAAGCTGGGAGCTGTGCAAAGTACAGCCACAAAATTTCCCTGCCTCACAAAGCATTTGAGATTTTAACTATTAGATGGGTTAGAATTTCCCATGATATTAATTTAAGAATGACAGAAACTTAGTCAGAATAATAAGTAGTACTTAAAGTACTAACCAAAGAAGTGAGAGTACAAGTCCCTGCTCACTCCAATGGGGACTAGGTAATCAAAGCTGTTCTCTGACTCCAGTGATGCTCTAATTATCGGACAATTTGAAGGTCTCATGTACTACAGACATAATTAGCTTGTGCTAAAGACATAATTAGTGGGCAGGGGAGAGCAAAATACTGACTCTGCAGTCCAACAGTCTGACACTCAATTGAGCATTGAGGTATTCGGGTATGACCTGCTTTGATCACAACAGGAGTGCCCAGGCTATAGAAAGACAGCCTAATCTGAAGTTCCTGTCTGCCATCAGAATTTTTAATTCAAACTGAGAAACACTACACAAAATAAGTTGCATTTGAAATACTTCTTCAAAGTCCAGCTTTTTATCAACTGCAATTATCAAGTGAAACTTTGTATTTTCTGAGAAAGTTCTTAGGCAGTTGTAGCTGTCAACACATCTTAAGTGTGATGCTGCCCTCTGGTAAGTGGTACATATGTACCTCAGCATATCAATTTCTGTGTTTTCATGCCAGACAAGAAAGCTGATTTCCTAAGCTACCTGCCAATACATCTCACCTATAAGGAACAAAAACCTTGCTTAAAGTATGGTATGAACTTAGCTCCCAGATATCTCTCTGTGAATGCCAGGAGCCTATTCACCTTTTACTCAAATCAGCTAATGCTCGCATTAAGAACACAAGAGTTGCAAACATATTTGGCTATTTGAGTTACGGGACAATGATTATAGGCTTCTAATCTGAGTGTTCAGCTTGAACATAACTGACAAGAAGATATTTTTAGGGTTGGTCTGTTACTGTTCTAATTACTCTGACTTACAGTGAAAATTCAAAATACTACATGTATAGTATGGTCCCTATACAGATATAGTATATAGTCCAGTCAGCTGTCATATGTCAGTTATGTGAAATAGCAGACTTTCTTTTTTTTTGGTGGGTTTTCAGTTTTTGCCTTAAAAAGAAAAAAGCCTAGTTGCATAGTTACACAAAGCATAAGCAACAAGTATGCAAAACTAAGTAAATTAAGAAAAAGGTGTGTTTGAATATAATTCACAACCACACATACTACAATCATTTTCATCCAATGAAAATGCATCATTTTTCCATTATAACATGCAGCACACATGCAAAATTTACATTGTATTTGTATGCAGACTTGGCACAATCTTTGAAGTCCCAGCCATCTTGCAGTGCCCTACATTTATTTCTCAGCTGCTTCACTGAGAAACGGCATTTAGAAACAGTTTGTGAGAATGGGGAATCTGCTAAGAGCTCAACGAAAATATTAATCTCCTCATGAATTTCAGTGTGGGGAGACTTATAAAGTGAGGACTGATATGGAAAAGTATGTGATCAGTGAAAGATGCTGTCAGGAAGAGGACATGACAAAGCAGGGTTTGCATTTGCATTGGTTGGAAGGATTCTCCGGTGATGGCCCAAGAAGGTTTGCAGAAGGTTTGCTTTCATATTTGTAGAGGCCAACATGTGGCTGTTCACTGACGTTCCAGCAGGTAGGCACTCTTACGTGGTTTGGCAAAGCGCAGCTGGGAGGTTTTCAGCCTCCCTGGCGAGCTGCTCACCAACACCCCTCTGTCTGTCCATCCATCCGTCCCTCACCCACCCACAGCTGTGGAACCAACCTGAGAGGCTGCCACTCCTTTCAGAGCTGTTGTGGGAGCTGGTGGTGCTGAAATCCTGTGACTGGTTGTGTGGCAATCTATTAGCCAGGCCCTCAGCCACCCGGTAGTCAGGGATGTAAAGCAAGGCTAAGGGTTAAAGGGCAAAGGTCACAGTGGCATCGTGTGATTAGTCGACAGCACACAAGCACATGCAACGCATGCAGTTAGCAAGTCAACAGCAGATGCATCGGGGCAGCAAGTTGCAAATTATTACTTTTTTTATTAAATGGACACCTACCCTGGCCTAATGGAACGCAGACAGTTTGGGGATTAGCACAGGACAATGAGGATTAAAAGCAGAGAATTGTATATTTCGTGACCGTGTGAGGTTCAGCATGCAAGCAGGGTGTGTGAGCATTAGTTACCATAAATAGGAACACTGTCACACATACTAAAAAAGATTTTTTTTTAATTCATGCATCGATAATAGTGTATAAAGCCAAAGGCTCCGGAAAATAAGAGCTGTAATTACCATTGTTGCCTTTGCCTTGGTCTGGAAGCGAGTAACCGAATCCCATCAGGTCATTTTTTTGCTGAATTGAGCTTTTCCACTGAGGATCGGGTAAGTCAACAGCCAACTCATGGATGCTATTGGAATGCAGTATCTGGGTGGTGGCATATGGCGTGGCTTGCGTTATTTGGCTGGAACTGTTGTAACTAGTCTTTGTGGTGAAGTCAATGCTGCTGTAAATGGCTCCATCAGAAAGCATAGTAGCAGTTTTATCTCCTTGCCCTGGCACTGGTGGCAGCACATCTGTGGTGAACACAGGGGAATGGAACAAATTATTGATGCACAGGAAGCCTGAAAGTATCAAAGTTTAAGATGAAAAATAAATGTGTCATTTTGCACGTTTGCATTTCAGCTGAGACAGATCCATGAGCCAATGAAGGGAAGATGATGTACAACCATCGCCAAGCTATCAGCATCTGTGACAAGCCTACCACTTGTCCTTCACGTCTCACTGCCTAAAACCATCTTTTTTTTTCTCATACCTTCAACTGTGAAAGTGCAGTTTGGAATATTTCTGTACTGAAGAATGTTTTCAATTGTTCACTCTATGTCAGAACCAATGAAACTGTCTGGGCTTCAGGGAAATGATGAAAGGAATGAATCTAAAAAATACACAGGAAACTTTCCCAGAAAATAAGTAGCAAAATTCTTAAATAGATGACAAAGTTTTCAAAATAGTCTTTTAAAAAACATCACCTTGACTTCTTTGAAGTTTTACACAGTAGTTTGTCAAATTTTCTTAATAATACCAGCAAGCACATTTCCCCCTTTAAAAAAAAAGAAACAAAACTAAAAAAACAAAACAACTCCAAAAACTTGATAAAAACAAGTTGTTCCTGACAGTTAAAAGAAAAGAGAATATGAAGGGATTTATGTGATCAGTCTTGTAAAATTGCAAAGCAGTGTTGCTGCAAGAGAGCAACTTGTTCAGATACTTCAGTACATTTGCCTGGAAAACAGTACAGCATATTTAAGTAAGTATCTGTTGAGTTTGCTACATCTTTTGAATCCTATCACATACTGCAATTTGTACCTTTAATAAGTTATATTTGCAGTCTCTCTCCTTACTAAATACTGCAGTGGCCTATGCTGGTGGAATCCTAGATCTAGAAACTGAGACAACTGAAGTGTGAAGAATCTAATGATGACTGGCATGATGTCCCAAGGAGAACCATAGCTCAGAAGATAACACTCTTCCTGCTCTCAGAGATCAACATATCAAATGGTGCTATTTTTATAATTTATTTCAATTCTGATAAGTTGAATCCTTTCTAGAATTTACTTGTTAGAAACATGCACCATTTATATGCTATTTCTTTACATAGCCAGATGGCAGATATGGATTCCAGTCTCCAGACTGTACTTAAAATAATGCAGACTCCAAGAGCAAGGATGTTGACAGGTATCACAGACATTTTTATATACATTAACCCCGAAAGAGAAAAGATCATTCTTGCACCTAGACAAGGACTTAAGTTCAGTTCCAGACTCAGACATCGGCTTTGTGCCACTATGGGAAATATACTCTCTCACTGTCTCAAGACTTTATCATTGCCTCCTCTTACTTCTCGATTTGAGGGATTTTTGTGGGTTTGTGTGGTTGTCTGGTTTTTTTCCTGGGAAGAAGATCTAGCACACAGACCTCTTTTCTACTGCATTTATGTGTGCCACAGTGAATGTTTTAATATGGACTCTAATAATACCTGCAGTCTCAGGGCAATAACAAAATATTAACAATTAATATGGCAATAACCAGGCCTCAGAGGAGGTACTACAGAAACAGATTAAATCTGGGTCTATTGGTGTGATTTGCTTTTGCAAACAACAAGAAGTGAAAAAAAAAGGACATAATCAAGTATTTAAAATGCCTTAATTGTATTAACTTATCTAAAAGTAGAGAAAAATCACAATTAATACAAACTACAGGTCATATTACAAAACTAGATTATCACTATCTATCCACACCTATCTAGTATGCTTTTTAAGGGCAGTAAACAACCATAAAAACACCTACATGTAAATACAGTATGAAATGTGAAAATAAAATCTTTCTTCTATTTCATCCACAATCCCATTTTTCCTTTCCACAGTTGGTTTTATCAATGTATAATAAAATGAAGTTCAGTAAATAAATTCTGTATAAAATGAACTCTGGTTCAACCTGTGTGGAATTTGCAGTCTCATGGAAGTAAAAACAAGTCAGAACACTGGAACAGGCTGCCCAAAGAGGATGTGGAGTCTCCTTCTCTGGAGACATTCAAACCATGTCTGGACGTCTTCCTGTGTGACCTGGTGTAGGTACTCCTGCTCCAGCAGAGGGATTGAACTAGATATTCTCTTGAGGTCCCTTCAAATCCCTAATAATCTGTGATTCTGTGATCCTTCAGAACATGTTTCTGGCAACTGAAGAGATATTATCTCTACATAGTCATTTTACCATGGCAAATTACACATTCGCACACACTTGAAAGAAAAGTTGCATAGCTTTCTACTAGCCAAGAATTTTCAGTCATTCTTACTAGTAAGCTGAGGATCTCCAGACAGTCTGGGAATATTCAGCTCAACCACAGATTGCTTTTCTGGCCTCAATGAGATGTATACACTAAGCACTCAAAGACCTATTAAAGCACCATTTTACAATGTGCCACAATCACCTAGTTAAAATCAAGTGTGATTTTCCTATCAAGTTGTCATAGCAAAAAAACCCACACTGTATACTTCAAACCAAAGAAGAACACACATTTCCCACTGGACACTTTCCCAAAAACTGTCCAAAATCCAACTTGTTTTCTAACTCTTGAGATAAATGAAATAGTGCTCAAGTACTTCCTGTAGAAGACTGCTGCCTTGTGAGAAAGGGTACCATTCTGTGGCCTTCTATGACTCCAAAACTACCCTGTGCTTCCCACTCACAGCCTTTCTCCCAAATGACTATCTAGGACATAACGTAGATTTCATTCTTGAAGGCAGTGTTAAAACTGCCTGCTTTAGCTTTTGAGTTTTCAGGATGATTGATGGCCACCTTAAGGTTTTCAGAATTCTTACAGACCTTTTATATTATACATCTGCTGCAAAGAGTTGCCTATTTTGATAAATCTCAAACACACCAAAGTTACATGAGTATGTGACTGGTTTCATTTTCAAACTAAACGGAATAATTAACATTCATAAATCTGGGTTTACAGTTGCATGTGTGAAGCAATTTGACAGCTGCTAATTACTAAACCTAAAAACAAAGAAAATCCACAAACTGCTTGGACATCCACCTCTAATACAGAAGCAATTGAACTCAACTGCTGAAACGGATAGGAATAAGTGGTTCCAAAAGAGCCAGGAAAAAAGAGTCAGCTAAACTGTAAAGATTATGGGTGGAATATAGCTGCTGAAATTCCAACTATAATTGTTGCATCTCGTGGACAAAGTGGGACCTGTGCCCTACCCACATTGTAGCCAGAAACTAAAAAACATGCTTCCAATTTTAGTCATAAAGAGGCAAATAGTAAAAGAAAGTGGTATTTTTTTGTATTATGTGAGCTTATAGAAAGTTGGAAAAGTACTGAAAAGTTTTATTTTCAATATATTCACAATAAAGTGGCTGGCAAATACTCCACTGCCTTCTAAGTATTCTCAAAAATTATGCTTACTTTGTAAATTGTAAGACAAAAGCTTTAGATCATTTTTATATGGAAAAAAATATTCTAGAGTATCCTGTAATTTGAAGTCACAGCAGTCAAATCACAAGTAAGAAGTTTGCACAGAAACGTATAATTGAAGTAAGCATGGCTTTCAGAAAAGCATTGATCTGATACAGTTCAAAGCTAAATTCTTTTCACAGTTACCAGTTTTTGCAAATATTATATTTTTAATTAAAACATTATCTTGATTTTTATTTACTCGTTAAATTATTTAAATTATTTATATACTCATTTATGTTAGAAAGTCTTGTTCTGAACAGCACTACGCAGAACTAGCTCTATTACGACATCACAAAAACCAAAGAAGTAACAGAGAGATACGAGTATTTCTATGACTTCTTAAAATCCCAATTGTACATCTCGAAATTACCATTTGAATAAAATATTTGAAAGAAAATAACCCCTCCAAAGATTCATCACCATAATTATAAATCATTACCTCATGTCCCCAAAGGGCCTTCCTCAATTCAAAATGGAAATAAAACCCTAAAAAAAATTAATAATCCCCTCTTATGTATTCTTTCCTCCAATAAGAGGAAGAGCTCCTAAAGACCTCTGAGGCTTTCTTCATGGATTATGGTTTAGACTGAGAGCAGACACTCAGAAGGGCATAAGTAAGATGATAGCAACAATATTTTTTGGTCATTCTGCTGATGAAGGAGCATCCTCCCTGCATCCTCTGTGTTCTTTGCTGCTATGAACATTCCTTATTTTTGACTATATTGCCCTGCACAGCAGATTGCTTATCTCCCCACAAAAGGTTGATGTGTTTAAGCAAAAAATGCAATTTTCTTGACAAAGAAGACTGTCTTACCACTACGAAATTACATCCTAGACCTACATTTTTAAATAAGTAGAAAGACGCAAAACAAATGAATTTATCAATATAATTTTAAAATCAAATCTTGAATCAAACGTTAAAGAACTATAATAATAAAAAATATCACATAATGTTTACCATAGATGTAAACTAATTGAAGTCTATTCTGTATCATATGGTGAACATATTAAAATGTAACCTACCTCCACGACCAAAATTGCCAAGATCATTTGGTCCACTAGTGCTGTTGTTTACTGGCAGACTTGTGGCAGGCCAAGAGTCCGCAAGCCAAGGATAACTGGGATCACTTGCATTTAACAGACCTGGTCGACTGAAGAAGAATAAGAAAAAAGATAAACATATATATATATATGCGTACACCCTTATAAATTTATAAAATTAAAATACATGTAAAGCAAGTAGTGGCTGAAGAGATCACATTGCTCACCGCCGTAGGTAGAAAACAGTTTTGGAGACTTGAATTTATGTCAAATTAAAATTGTGCAGCCTATGGTGATTTAAAGACCTTGAGCAGTTAATTAAGGATATATACAAATCAAGTCTGTCAGTAGAAGTGGGACTAGGCATCCCTTGTGATTCTGCCAGAATCCAAATGAACAACGTTGTCCATGTGAAACAGGGGTAAGGCAGCACCATCACAGGATCCTACACCAGGGCTGCATGATAAATTACCTCCTCAAGGGAGACATCACTCAAACTGATTGCTCCATATCAGCCATTTCCAGGACTTTGGGCTACTATTTTTTCCTTCCCTTGCATCCCAAATGAATGCCTGTCATCTATAGGCTGGTAACTCTTCCTTTGAGCACTCTTGAATGGTTTAGAGGCAAACAGGTTTGAGTAGGCTTAATGGAAAGTCCACAACTATCTTTATCTGCCACTACTGCATGTCTTTTATATCCCTCTAATTCGCAGCTTTGGGAGAAGTATTAAACAGTGAGTATGTTGAAAGAAAAGGTACACTTGGGCCATAAGTCACCGTGACTCGCTCACCCCAGGATAAAGAGACAGAAATTTAGCAAGGCGTGTGGATTGTTTGTACTTGTATTTAAGAAGGAAAACAAATAATTTCCTGCAGAGACCCTCTTCCCACAAACAAAACCAAAACACCATCCGCAGTTCTGCAGCTTTCCTAGGTTATTAATGCACTCATGAAGTTGGAGCAACATCTCTCGGATCATTGTACGTTATAGACCCCTGCCTGGAACAATCCCTAAGAGAAACATTGGTTTCTATGGAAACAGCAATAAGAAGACCTAGATGCCTTCTTGCCACATCTCCTCACTCTCATTAGGCCTAATCTTTTTTTGCTAAAATATTGATTAAATGGGAGATTGGAAGTTATTACCAGGGCCTAATTACAATCTCCATATTGGCAAAGGGAAAATAGATGAGGATATATGGGCCCGTTATCAGCTTTTATCAATTTCAATTGAGTAGCCAAAGTTGTGGAATCCAGTCCTATCAATCTACAGCCTATTCATCATCCATGAATCATTTATTTCGTGATCGATTAAGTGTAATTGTTCACTCACAGCAATTTAGGAGGAGCCAATAAGGAGTCTTAAACAACAGCAACTTCATTTGCTAATGTCTAATTAATGCAATAAACATCCTGGTAACAAATGAACACATTCTTTGTGATATTTACTACTCATTTCTTCCAGGGCATCTGGGAGATATGAAACATCTGGGCTTGATTCCTCCAAAGTGCACAACAGATAGGTCATTAACCGTTGTGGTAAGGTACTTAACTCCTCCTAGAATTGTCAATCTTCCAAATGAACGTTTATTACCCAAGTACATCACAGACAGCATTTTTCAGATCCCTGATTTTAAAAATAAACAGGATGGAAAGACCTTTGTACAAAGAAACATACCTTCCATTGCTCATTAGTCCTCCATCTCCTCTTTGGAAAGTGACTGTGTTTTGGTTGGGAACACAAAACAAACAAACACACACACACACGCACACACATATAAGACAGGGAAAAATCAATTAGTAATAATTAAATGTAACAATTCAAACTGCTCAGTGTCTGACACTGGAGGCTTCTTAGCATCCTCACATAATAAAGCACAGAAAACATGAGAAAAGGACAGAACGTGTTAGGGTTACAATTTGTTTAGGATTTCACTGCACCTTACCCCTTACCGACTAACATCAATGTGCTCTGCAGCTTGCAAGGCAAGCCAGCTGACTGGGTAAAAGGCCTGAATTTACCACAGGCTCCTTCATATGACTTTGCATTGCAAGACCCTGCCATGTGATGAAATTGTGTTCTTGGCATGCTTTTGCTTCAGTACATAATGACATTGCACCAGTGAGTTAATAACATCATGTTGTAATGCAGTAATACAATGTCACCACACAAATATGCCATTTCCCAAGACAAATACGAAGAGATGGCAGATCTATTAGTGTTGAAGGGGAGAATAAAAGCATCCTGCTGCACCATTTCTGTGAAAGTACAGCATAAGAACCAGGACCCACACAAATAGATACACATTAGTATCACTAGGAAAAACAATGTTTCCAGCCCTACCACCGGGAAAGCCAAGGATACATTTAGAGGGAAACAATTGTTTTTCTGGCTCCATCCATTGTTGCCCAACATCATCCAGCCTATACCTTATCTGTCTTACTAACTGGATTGTATTTCAGAGCAATATAGGTAAATCCACATTACTGGTGAGATGCTAATTGACAACATTTGACACTCTTTTTTGAAGGACTGACAAATCTTTTGAATCAAAGCCAACAAACTACTCTGGTTCTCAGTGGCAATATCCCATTATTTATTGTCAGGCATAGATAAGGCAGACTATTAAATTATTTCAGTGTTCTGGATACCTTCCTCCTTACTAGCTCCTTACAAGATGAGGGCTTGAATTTCAGAGAGGAAAGGAAGAGTCTAGGACAGTTTAATTTAAAGTAGTCCTTCGTTTGGAAATACTTTACAAGATAGACATTGCCATTTTTAAATTATAGCTGCCAGAGTATTTGCAATACTTTACTAATATTAGTCCAAGGCACACTGCTTCAAGATCAGGCTTTCTATCACATCCAATTCCAATCAGCCAAAATTGCTTCACCCAATAGAAATGTACTGATCATTAAAAAAATTGGTCAAGACATAAACCCACTGGGAAAATACTGCTGATACTATCTAGAATCCTTGTCACTTTATTAACTCCTAGGATAATTTCACAGTCTATGTCCAGCAAAGGGAAGGAAACTGGCCGCTCTGGAAGCCCAGCAGAAGACTGCTTGGGCAGGATGATAAATTATCCTTCATTGCATAACAGACTACTATCAATATCAGAAAATCACCACAGTCATATGTCACATCAAAATGGTTAATAGCTGAATTTTGAAAGGTTGTAATCAAACCAATTAATAAAAAGAAAATAAAAATGCAAGTATGGAAGTATTAAATAAAATTCTGCTCTGAAAAACAAGACATGGTAAAACACTGCAGCTAATTAATTTTGCAGTCGATGCTACTTTCACGTTGTTTCTAACAGGCTGTCAAATGACTGTATCACTCATTGCTTAAAAGAGAATTATTATCTGAAGTACTGTGGATATCTTGAGTGAATATGCAAAGAGGTGGATATTGCCTGGCTGTGTTTCAAAGTATGCTTTCCAAAAGTACATTATATGCCGTTTCTTTTCTCCTACTCAAATGTACTACTTCTCCTTTAAATGTAATATGCCATTCTCACAACTTCCTGCATTTGTCAAAGTGCCAAGAAATAAGGAAAATAAGAAACAAAGATGCATTAATTAAAAAGCCTTATAAATAAAATTTACAGATTTAAGGGAATTCCACTAAAATATATTATCTGAAAAAATCACAGAATCACCTTTAAGGGATTAATGCTTTTGTTTACTCTATCACTTACCAGAAGTAACATTAAAGTGATAACATCACCACTTATAGCACAAAAAAGGTATGTGACTATCTAACTGCACACATCATATGGGAAAATAATAAAAATGAACACTTGCGGTCTTCAAAATATTTACATCTTTTGTGTATCATTATCAAGAAAAGCTAAAATGAGGAAGACAGTAAGATGTTACAGCAATGTTAGCCAGGCACATGTTATTTTCCATGTAGTGGGAAATCTCCATATCAGGAGTGAGAAACTTATTAAGAAGACATGGCATTGAAACCTCTTCACTAGAGCCACAATTCCTGCAGACCGGCCATGGCATACAGGCCTCTTGCAAGAGAAAGATATCACAGCATTTACTCCTTCATTCTTCTGTCTGTGCATCTTGATGGTGATAACCATTTCCTGTTATTTTTCCTACATAAATACCCTCAGAACATCAACACTGTTTTTAGAAGAAAGGTTCAGCTTATTATATATATAAAAAAAAAAATTGCTATGATGTATCATTGTTTTTCCTGGGGAAGTCCATGCCTGGTTTATGTGATATGTATAGAACTGGTAAGGAATACAGGTTCTTTCATTTACCCTCCACCCTGTATGCCAGTTCACAGATGGTTATAATCTTTATGAGAAAAGAAACAAAGAAGTATTTTAGTCACTATTCTTGAAGGAAAAGGATTTGGGATATTAACTAAGCCATCCAAAATTCCTCTTGAAATGTGGACATGGCATCAGGACATCACAGAAAAATAAATCACATTCCTGAGGCGACCCATAAATGTGCTACCTGAGGTTCGATAAAGAAGGTGTCTTTCTTTTAGCATCAATATTATGAAAGGAAAGACAGCTAACAACAGAAGATATGGTCAGGCTGCCAACACAAGCGCTATGTTTATAATTCTTGCTGTACGTTTTGTCAGCATTTTTGCCAGCAGTTTGATTTCTGCAATTACAAAACAAGTCTAAACGCCTGAATAGGAGCATACTTAATGCGATGCAGGCTTGTAGATGTCACTGTAAAAATAAAACACACAGACAGCTGGCTTTATTCATCTCGTCTCCACTTCAAAAAGGAGAATAATTTCAAGGGGCAATGTAAGAGGAGGAAGGGAAGGCTGTCCCTATCACTGACCCACCCATCACCCTGACTTTTTATCACCAAGGAAGCAAAAAAGCTCTTTCAGCACTCTTTGCATCTGATATATGTTCTTAGAAAGGCTTAAGTCCTGCAGGGATGAGACTGGTTTTGCAAAAAAGATGAAAAATTAACCTCTGCATAGAGAGATTTTGAAGGAATCCCCACCAGTTTACTCTTCAAGGACTGCAAAAATGCAGAAATATAATCCAAAGGACATTTTTAATGCATAAATATTTAAGGAAGTTATATTATACATATTTGTAAGAAGAACAGCATATTTTAAGGAGCTTTTCACATGCTTTTCATTAAACATATAAGGAGGTACCTAAACCATTTACTAATATTATCTGACAAGGTTAAACTTAATCTTCATGCCTGCTAGAACTGGAAAAATGTGAATGTATAGTAAGTTGACATTCTGAGGCAAGAAAGCTTTAGAAAGCTTTAGAAAGCTTTCTGTGTGCCTATCTCTAGTAGGCCACATTTTCCTACCACAAATGAAAACTTTAATGTTGCCAGCCAAGTCTCATTCCTTTTTCTGATAAGCTGTTCCTCAAATATGAATGTAGATTAATCCTCTTTTAATACGCATTAACTCAAAACAGATAATCAGCATATAAAAATTCCATCAAATCTTTTGTCACCTTTGGATGATTCTGTCAAATAATTTATCCTCATTTAACAGTTTCAGGAGCTGCACATAAAATGTGTAGCATGCCATAATTCTCTATCTATTTTTAATTTGTTTTTGTTTACTCAGTTTCATGAAATCTTTAATCCCAAGGAGCACCAGTCACTAAATAAGCTTATGTACTCACAAGTGAAAATACATATTTACTTTCTTTGCATGTCTGATGGCCTAGACACTCAAAAACACCTGAGTATTCAAGTGAGCACTGGCACAACAATGACTTTGAAGGCACAGAGAAGGTAAGCAGAAAAAATAAATTTCTCACATTTCTACAAATAGATTCCAAGCTTTTCTTGTATGAATCCTTATACCAAAAGCTGAAAACAGAATTCCATCTTCCAGTAAAAAATAAATCTATTCTGTTCTGCCACTGTATTACAGATGAAACCATTAATCTATTATATGAGAAGTGGTCAGATAGCACTTTTGTGCTGTCTTTTATCAAGTAGAAACCCACCTGTTACATAAACATGTTTATATCCAGGCAAAATGAATAAAGGATATCCATAAAAATAAGAAAACCAAAGTGCAGCTTTCACAAAAAAAATCACAAAATTAAGCCAAATATATCCTTTAAATCATAGAGCAGATGACTGAACAGGCATAACCCTTGTCTTTAGTGTCTCTGTGCCAGATTCAGTTTTGCTGATAGCATACATGGTTCCAAAACAGTGTATTTCTTGTACAGCCACAGATCATGACACTGCTACTTACCAGAGTAATCTAACAAACATAGTAAAAAATCATATGCTTTGTAGTACCGACATTACTAAGAGTCAATATCCGGTGAGTCATGATGGGGGAAAAAGAAGGGGGGGAACAGTGATGCAAAGAACTGTGGCCTGGTAATTATTATTAGAGTAATTTCAACTGAAAATAAGTAAAAAGATTTAGCTATAATTTTCAGTGTCACTTTATTTGTGATCAACTGAGCAGTTGATCAGTGCTTATGAAAATTTTCACAAAGACAGAAATCTTAATACATTTAACTCAATCAAATACTCTGCTCTGACATGAATCTTTACAAACTGTGTGACATTTGCTGTTTGCTCTTCTCCTATACAGACTGTTACAGCAGTTTAGTCACATAGCTGAAATTCTAACTCTTAGGATCCTAATAACAGAACACATCCTAATAACAGAGCACAAATAACAAAGTGTCAATGAATCACCCATAACCTGAAAATGACACAAAAGAATATTTTTACCAAGTAACTATGTAACTGCAGAATCCAAACTTTGAAATAACTATTTTTAGTGTTTTAAATTCTACACATACATCAATACTACTGAGGAAAAAACAATAAAAAAAAGCTATTTACATGAGAAATAACAACAACAAAAAAAAGGTTAGAATTATTTTTTAAAAAGCAATTTTTAGCAATGCCCCTGACATAAGCCAGCAATATGTGCTTGCAGTCTAGAAAGCCAATCATATCCTGGGTTGCATCACAAGAAGCATGGCCAGCACATCATGATTCTACCTCTCTGCTCTGCTCTTGTGAGAGCCCACCTGGAGTATTGCATCCAGCTCTGGCTCTCTCAGCGAGGAAAGACAGGGACCTGTTGGACAAGGTCCTGAGAAGAGCTACAAAACTTATCAGAGTGATGGAACACCTTTATTATAAGATGAGGTTGGGAGAGTCGGGGCCGTGCAGTCTAGGGAAAGAAAGGCTACAAGGAGACATTACTGAGGCCTTTCAATAATTAAAGGGGGCCTACAGCAGAGATGATGACAAACTTTTAAGCAGGGACTGCTCCAGTAAGACAAGGGGTAATGGCTTTGAACTAAAATAGGTAAGATTGGCTAGATATAAGGAAGTATTTATTTTAGAAAAATGGTGCTGAAGCACTGGCACAGGTTGCTCACAGAGGTAGAAGATACCCTATCCCCAATCACCCTGGCTCCAGAATGTCCTTTATCACATGGCTGGCAAAGGGGACAGAAGTGACAGTTCTGGCAAGTGCAACTGAGGGACAAAACTACACTCAGAAACTACAAATTTCTGTTGGAAATTGCATTAACAGCATTTTACGCTGTAACACGGAGGCATAATTATTTTGAGCATTTAAATCTTGAGCTTAAGTATGAGAGTAGTAGCTAAATATTTGTATTAATTATTAATATTAATTGTACACACTATTTTTCCTGGCTATCTGTATGTCAACTAAGCTGTCTACAATCTGCTGTTTCAGCAACACGTCATTTGTTCTTCACATATCTTTAATCATGCTTACAATAATGGTCTACCATATGCTATGTTTATTAAAAGATATGAAAGCTAGGATATCAGCTTTGAATTGGGTAGGCAGAAAAAAACAAATTATTTAATTCCAAAAACACTGTAAAATCAGTATGTGCATAGATTGCTCAAAGATCTGAACACAGCACACTAAGGCCAACGTGTGTGTAACAGCTGAAGTGGCAGAAAGTCACATTTCTTCAGTTAGATCTTTAAAAATGTCCAAGATATTTTTTGGGCTTTAAGATAAAAATTCAGTTATGCATGAATAATGTTTGTTTATGTCAAATTAGCACAAGTATTTTGTCCTTCAAATTACTTTCAAAATTGCATTATTCTGAGGAGTTAGATGAGTATGCAGAATTATAATGATGAAGACATTAATGATGGTGGATTTTATGCTGCCCTGGAACCCCCTAGGAGAATGAATGCTACATTTTAATATTTTTATTACAAATAGCAGCAGCATTTCTCCTGGTATGTGGTTTTAATTCTGCATATCTCAAATGTTCATAAACAGATTGTGAATGTTTGCAATGACATGTTGGTGAGGTAAGAGACAGACCAATGGACAGTACCTGCAGGGGTGAAGGTGAAGGACTGAACTGCAAAACAAGAAAGCAAACACATTGTGAGTTACACACCCTGATAACAAGCGTTACTTGCAGGGCACGGGTTTCTTCTGGAATTTACCTCGTTGTGGTTGAATAGCATAAACAGATCATAACAATTGAGCTTATAGCACTAATCAGCCAGCAGCCAATGAGAAATGATGGTTGGAAGGGCGAGCAGAGCATTTTAACAGTCATGTTTGATGAGTTTCTCTATGGACATGCTGTTCACTAAATTGCAAATATAAGGATGAATTTTGAGGCATGATCTGTTATGAACTTTCTTGCTGAAAGCATACATTATTTCATAATTATAATGATGGGAATTCTGTGCCATGATTCAATGTTCACATCACACTTAGATGCATCGAACATCATGAGAAGGAATGAATTGCAGGAGACACACTGTTTATAATGACTTACAATTATTTACAGCTAAGCATTTTAAGGTATGAAAGACTTTGCTATTAATCTCCCCCATAAAATGCCAATTCCCATACAGGGAGAACTCCGTGTCCAAATCTTGTATACAGGATTGTTTCCTAAGAGGAATAACAGTACAAATGTCTCCTCATATAAAAAAATCTTGGGTTCTAGACTGATATTTCATATAAGCACATGTATCTAAGCTCTGCTTCACTAAATCAACAAAAAACTAATCCATCAGGATGGGTTCTGAGTGATCCATATGCTAATTCACCTGACTTCCTGAAAATCCACAAGAATCCTAAAGCACACAAACAGGCTGTAGGTGAAAAAAAAAAAATCATTTGGCAAATATATTCTTCTTCCTAACGTAGAACCTAACTTCAGAACCTAATCTGTAACTGCAGCACCACATTTGGTGCAACAGGAGTCACACTGTGAGGACATTGCAAGGTGTTGTACCTCCAAATCAAAACTTTTTAATGGCTTCTCCCATTGCTGAATTTTGATCACATCACTTTGCTCTGCAGCAAAATGTATGGAGCCACTGATTAAGTACCACAGTTTATTTCCCACGCACATGGCTTCAAAGAGGTGAAATTGCACAGGAATGAAGAAGAAGGCCAAATACTCTTTCTAATCTTCCTTGTATGATTCTAGTCTAATTCACATTTGATCACATAAATGGGGCTGAACTACTAACAGAGTGCCTTCTGAGCAAAGAGCAAGAGGTACTATTAATCCTCTTTGTATGTTTTTATGCTAGATGTGCTGGAGATGTAATAAGAAAGACTGCCTTATGATAATGATGAAATATGGTACCGAGCAATGCATTTAAAGCTTCTCATACACTAGCATTTTCACAGCATACATTTAAAATAAGAATACAAAATTCACCCAAACAACCTTGGATGTAAATTCAACATGTTTTTTAAGTAGGTTGAACAGTAATTCTTCTCTTCATGACAGAGTCTGATGAGATAGTAATAAATAGTGCTCTTACCAGCATAATTGCTGAGCCCCTTCCTCTTCTTTCTGCGCCAGTACAGCCAAATGCTGAAACCCATCAGAATTACCCAACATGCACCACCAATGCCAGCTATAAAGGCAGGCTGTTTGACAACATCAGTGATTTGCTCAGTTATGCTGTTGTTATTTTCAGTGATGACAACTTCGTTACGACCTCCTACACAAAAGAAATTCAACAGAATGTTATTGTTACAAATTCTCTAGTATAAACAGGAACCAAATGTTGCAAGCTATATTAAAAAAACCAAAACAAACAGGAATGCATCTGAACTGAATTATTCACATTAAGAGAGCTGTAATAAGTACCAATGCACACCTGAGAACCAGTGCTTTTAGAAAGTAAATCCATAATCTACTGAGATTTTGCAAATATATATTTGAAAAGATAGTTCTATAGCACTCTCCCAAGTAACTCAAAATATGACAGTCCAGGGTTTTGGTTTTTTTTAACATATGTTTGGTGGGGTTTTTTTACATAATTATAGATAAAATACAAAGATTAGAAAATGGATCATAGGAAAGCAGAAAAAAAAAATTAAAAGTCAAGCAATCACGACATATCTTTTACAAACAAGAATACAAAATACATTGTATCAAACAGCAGTTTCTTCTCTCATTGTCAGAATGACAAACATTCTTACTTAACTCATTTGATTTTGTGACATGATGGAGTTTCCAAATTTAAAATAAAAAAATAAAAAACTTGTATTTTCAAGTGGGGCAAAGATGCATTTTTCCAGCAATTCTTTCATAAAGCAAACAATTCACACAAATCCAAAGTGCACCAGCTTCAACAAAAAGTAGAAATTTTTGCTATTAACTGTAAGCTCTAAACAATAACACCAACATATGTTATTTTTTTCACCTAGAATGAACATGAAAAATTCTTAACATCAACTCGTAAGAAATAATTATGAGGTGGAATAGCAGTTAAAGTGAGGTGCATGAAAAATTACTATATAGGATCTTAAGTGGAGTAAATTACATTTGAAAACTGTAAATTTCATTAGATGCTCCTAGTGCTTTTTTCACTCTCTATTCTAATAGGTAACTTCTCTAATGGGAAGAGCTTGGTGTATGGCCTGAAAACAAATTATCATCTAAAAATGTGAACAGAAAATGCATGAAACAGTAAAGCGTATTGTTCTGGAGCCAGCAGTTTTCTCCTTCAAACCTTCTCTTGTGAAAAATGATTACTCTTAAAATTAGGAAGTGCGGAACACATTTTCCTGAAAAAAATTTGTATATTGATTATATATTTGATAGAAACTGCCACATCTGCAGTTTTAAAACTGGTGAAAGAATTATCTACCATTTCTGGAAAAACAATTTATAAATTCTCAACCCTTGAAATTTTTATGCAGTATTACCAGATACCTGTATGCATTCTGAAGAGCTGCAAGAGTAGCTACTCTACTGAGAGAAAAAAGGTGCAAATACTATTATTCTCAATTATGAGAGTCTATCAACATACACTTAAATTTAGTAGAATAAGGTAATAAAACACTGAAGTGGTCATCCAAAGGAAATTATTAAAAGTACTGTAGTATTATGCCTTGCTGTGAAAATGTATATATTCCCCTTCTACAATTCAGCAACCATTACATTTGCTGCACACTGCTTTTAACTGAGCAGCCCCTGTGTCAGCACACTGGCTTCAGCCTAAAGCAACTGAACAAATAACCAGCTTAAGTAGATGTGTGAAGTCTGACACTTCTAGTTTTATTTCCACAAACACCTCTTTGCAGGAGATACAAAGTTTACATGAGTTGAGCTGGGATTAAAGACTCTTCCCAGACATTTGGTTGGGCTGAGGGTGCCTTCCCTGCGTGGGCTGCACCTCTGCTGCAAGCCAGCACCGCCCCAGCCCTAATTCCAGCCACGATGGAGCTTCAGGCCCTAAGCTGTGTGCTCAAAGCTAGACTGAGTTGCTTGGGAAGAAATGTGATGCACTGTATTACACTGCTATCACATTATTAATGATCTCGGTGATTTTATTAAGCCTTCTCTCTTTCAGCAGCATGTCAATATTTAGTAATGATGACCATCTGCTTTTGCAAACAGACTGCTGAAACTGTGCTGAAGCTTGGCGTGCTTTCAGTAGTTCTGTGCAAGAAAAAAATAGGCTTCCCACACACAAAATAGGTCCCACAGAAGGATGCTGACAGACTATGCTAGCAAATGTATAAAAAGGCAGTACACCAGTACTGTTACCATGCACCAGCCTAGACTGGCCATGCTGGTCAGCTTTACTGGTATCAGGGCCTTCTAAATGCAGCTGTCCTTTCCTGTTTTTCCTTACTGCTGCTCAAGGTCCAATGATTTCCAGTCCTGATGTTATGAATGAGAATAAAACTCAAAGATCACCTGTGACAAGAAAAAGAAAGAGGGCTGCAGTAACGCCTTCATTGGCATTTTCCCTTTTTTTTCTGCCCATGGAACCAATCCTTAGGTGTAGCTCCATGCTGCAAGAGGAAATGCTGAGACTGAAACTAATAGAAAGAGGCACACTACAGCACACAATTGATTCGCTAGCAGAAATCAGCATGGGAGAGGATGCTGCTCTAATTGCCATTAACTTTCAGGTAATTTCTCTGTCTTTTGGAGGAGAGGTAAAAGCAGCGGGACAGCAAGGAAACAGGTAATGTTGGTACTGATATGGAGGCAGCTGTGTGGCCATGGAGAAGAGTGTGCAGGGAAGCACTTCAGAGACATCAGCTTCGGGCGTGGATTCTCATGCACTCAAGGAAAGAACAACTGCTACCCACTGAAGCCTCCAAAAAGTCTGAATATCCCATTTTCTTCTCTAAGGTCAGAAATGAGTCTTTAAAGAATGAGGAACTAAGACCAAAGAGCAGAAAGCCTACAGAGAGCTTTCAGTGGACTTTAGGTTCGTCTCTTTTCTAGGTAAAGGTGCATTCTATCTCCAAATCACTTTCCAAAGTTTGCAGTCTGGCTGTTTGCTCTTACCCTTCAGTGCAACTCCAAAAACAATAATTAATTTACATTTCAAAATAATCTATTCTTTGATGAATAAAAAATAAATGGATACAGGTGAATCTTACTCACCAAAGTTTGATAAAAGTGATATAATCATTGGGCTTTATATAATGTTTAAGCAGAAGTGGCAAATATGTCATCTAAGGTACAAAAGTACTATTTCATATAAGGCAGGTGTTTCTGTAACAATGCTGTCAGTTCAACTAATTAGAATATAGACAAGGGAAGTGTGCGACCTGTAACGCTCCATTGTTCCTGAAGACAAAAACATAATGAAATATAATGTCTTCCTCCCATTGGAGAGTAATGAAGAACAAAACTAATTTGTCGGACCAAAAATTAATTAGACACATCAGATTTGATTGCACCTATTACTGTGAAAGTTTGCAGCTGTTCCTCATATTATTATGCCAATGATGGAATGTAAGAGTGAACAGGCTAACTGTTGAAGAGAAATAATAGTTATACTATTAACCAACATTGCTGTTATGTCCCATTTTATTTGTGGTTTGACAAGTGACATTTTTTATCAGACCACAAGTGATCATGAAAAAATTTTTCTTGATTCTCTCCGAGTCTTCAGTGTCTTCCCTGAAGTATAGGGACAGGTTTCCTGTAACAGTGACACCACTTCTAACTAAAGAAATAAGAATTCCTACTGCGCCACACAGAAATGAGTACAGAAACACAACCCAAAACAAAAAAGACTCTCCTTTACTTTTCTTGCAAATAATTCCCAAGTTTGCAAGGATGCCACAGTCTTGTTGTATCAGACATTCTGAGATCATTTAAGTAATAAATAAATACTATCATAAGTTTAACAATGCAAAATTTAGTCCTAAATGCCAAACAGCTTTTTTCTTCCTGTAGTACTTTAAAGTACTTTTTGTATGTAATTTGCATCCTACCATTCTTTCATCCTCTTTGCAACAACAATGATCTTTCTATGTTTAATCCTTAACTGTATCGAAAAAGTCAGGATGAAGGACTGTATCCAGACGCAGGGCAGCACAATGTGTGACTTAACTAGCAAAGCATATTGGTGCCTGTTTAATTCACAACATGTTAAGTGACACAAGGCTACTCACATGCTTAAAATGCAACACAAACGTTTTGCTGAACAACTCCAGTGCACTTGGTGGCTAGATGGACTCCTTAGCGAAAATGTGAAGAAGTCCCACTAAAAGTGTAATCACTGGCAGACAAGTCTAACGCCACCAGTCATTTACACACCAGTGCAAAATTCAAGCCTATTAGATGACAGATTTCTTGTGATTTCAAAAATCGATTTCTCACTTTCAGTTCCAGAAAACTTTTTTTCCCTTTCTTTACTGTTTCTGTGATTGCCTTTTCCTTATATCCATTCCCATTTTCACCTCCAGTCTTATATTTCCTTCTCAGGTGATTACATATTAAAAGTTGATGCATCTCACTTTTTGTTTTGATGCATAGGGAACCTAAACATTATTAAACATCTATGCAATACTTGTGTGACAGCCTTCTAAAAGGTTACACATAGTAAGAAAATATTTAATAGCAACAAAAGACCCACAAAGAAATGCTCATTCAAGTAATAAGTAAATCAGATCACACAGATAAAACCAATAAAATTCCTGTATCATGCACTCAAAAGGGCTTCTGTTCTGCACAGCTCACTTCAGTTTTGCTAAATAAGGTTACTTCTCCATTCTGCCCTTTCCCATATTGTTCCTGCCTTTGTATTTTATACTTGAGAAGAATTTCATAAGAAACAGAATCTATGTTTCCCTCAGGTCAGGAAATTAATTCAACATGAAAATCACTAATAAGAAACAGTCATTCCAAAGGCAGGAATGACAATAGTACCTTTGCTGTCTATTTCAACTTAAGGTCTCTTACAGAGGAAGCTCATCTGCTTGAGACATTCAAGAAACACTGACTTCAAATGTCTAGAAAAACAACTGTAAATAGTGCCTTAGGCATCATCAATATGAGTAAAGCAATATTACTGTCATCTGAACAGGAGCTAAAGGGAGCTTGAGTTGTTAGTTCCATAAATCTATCAGCCTGCAGAAGTGGTAATTCATTTAAAAAAAATATTAAATTAGTTTCACTAGATTATCTGCATTCTCTCATGTGTCTCGGGAACATATTTCCCTTCATTGACTGCAAGAACTCTGCACAAAGAGAAAACACAATGTCAGCAGGCACTGGGATGTTAAAAGCTAACTAACTAGCTCCATTCAAATCTCATCTTTTGCTCCATGGATTTTTAAGTTTACCAAAGAGATTTATGGAAGCATCTCTGAAAGCTGAAACAGACAAAACAAAGCAACAAAACAGACAATCACTTACCAATTATTATGGGCTGTGGCTCACTTTTCACTCCCACACCAGCACTGGTGCTTGCAGCAACTTCCACGCGGTACTGAATACCTGGATATAGGCCACCTATTACTACAGATCGAATGGCTGCATCTACTGTTTTGTTGACATGAAATCGAGTCTCATTACCTAGGCACCAGATCTGGGACAAAAGTTGGTGTGTTAAAAAATATGAAATTCTTCATCCTCATAAGCAATCATGCATATCAAGTTACTGCGTAACAATCACTTATTTCGGATTTCTTAATTATGTTACTTGTCCAGGAATAGCTAGAATTGGGATGACTCAGGTTAGTAAAATATTTATAGGATCAATCCAGCTACAAAAACTGCTTGCAAGTACCTCTTGGGACTTCAGTTCATTGTAAAGCACAAATCCTGTGGTTATACTTCTTAGAAGTATAGACTAGAATCATCCAAATGAAAAAGAGGCATTATACATTAGTTGAAATTAATGTATTGCCACCAATCCTTTCATGGAAAAAAATCCACATTTTTTTATTTTAGTCCTATCAAAAAGACACCAAATGACACAAGCACAGGTTAAGATACTTCTTAAAGTACTAAAGAAGAACCAAGTTTGAAAGTTTTTTTTAAACCTTTTTTCATGGCAAAACAGTAATATGACAAATTTCTAGAATGGAATAAGTTCAAACTCACTTTGTACCACTGCTTTTCGGATTACTTGCATTGTTCAGGAATCAAGACACCAGTTCCTGAATCAATTACTCTCTAATGAAACAGAAAAAATGCTCTATATTCTCATGGCATTTTGTGAAGACAATAGTCCACAATTTCAAAGTGTTATGTCTCTTGTTTGCAGCTTCCCAAGTAGTTTCAAAAATAGAATATTTACAGACTCTTCTTTAGTTAATGTTCATATTTAGTCAATGTATGCATTGTTTCTATATTATTAAAGAAAGTGCTTACTACCACTTGAGAAAATCAATGCATTAAGATATCACATGTACTCCGCAAATCTATAATAGTAGAAGAAAGCACTGTTGATGGAGCCACTATCAGCACCAAATGGATCTGTCTCAGCAAAAGTAAGGTTCACTCTATCCTTACTTCTGACCCTGCTCAGTGTTTTATCACACCTATTTTTTTTGTGAAATGCTGATGAAGATTTGGAAAAAGAAACTCTTGTTCTCCTAAGCTCAAGTAGATTCTATTTGCAGGCCAGAATATATTGCGATGAGAAACTGTTGTGTTCATTCTTACACTCTTTGCACATCTTGATCTTAGGTTTCTGCAATTGTAAGATGTCAGTAATTAAAGGCATTACGATGAAAGAACTCGCAGGCACTCTAATGCTCCACGTGGAATCAACAGATCTACATTCAATTTGTTAGAAAATGTACTGTGAAACCTCAGTAGACATTTTATACTCATGGAAGTATTAGACCCTTTGCACTACAGGCAGTGCAGCCAGCTCACTAATCAGGAAGCCACCTAACCTAATGCAGAAAGAATGTAGTAAGTAGCAACTCTAGCTGTTTTTATAAGCAGTCTAGAGATCTCAGCACTCACCTAGAACATGGCTTCTATCAACCATTGCCCCACTTTGTTCCATATCTACATATTTTGGGGTTTAGGAGTGTGTTTTACTTATCTTCCTATAAGCCCTTAATGGTTAATATTGTCTTATGCTGGAGTCAGTATCAAGATTAATTAACTCAAGAGATAATTATTAATCAATATGAAAATGAGATCAATAAAATACTGGGATTAATAAATCTCAATATTGACTAAAAGCAAAACAAAAGAAGTGCTATTCTAAACATAAATATTGTGAGCATTTACTGCATTCCATTGACTAAGCATAAACTAGAAGAGGCTGAACCATTAGTTGATTTAAAAGTCAAGCAGTTTCTCCCTTCTCAATGCTGTGTGTCCTCAAGGTAGAGCAAGGGGAAAAAAATGGCATCTTTTTGTGTGAAATAAGCTGTATCCACCATTTTCACCCCTTGTGGGATTGTGAAGAAAGATGCCCTGCTTACTTCAATTAAGAATTTCACACTAGTTATATAAACCAGCCACATCAAAGTTATTTAACTAACAGTGTGTTCCATGGTCACAGACCTCTGATGATGCTGAACCTTGCCTTCACTCCAGTAATCCACTGCTCTTTTTCTGTGTTGTGGAAGTATACTTGTGCAAAAGTAAGCTTATAAGGGAATTGCAAAAAGTTTTAAGATGATGTATAAGGAGTGTATCATAGCAACAAACAAGGAGAAAATATAATTGACACAGACAGCTGTCAAAAAAGAAACATTGGTTATAATAGTGGTGTTCAACCTGCTCCTCAGAACAAACTTTAAGTTGTGAGTCTTGACGGAGATATTACTCCGAAGAAATTTTGTGTTCTCTCAGAGCCACGGTCCTTGACTTTGACCTTGAGGTGTGAGGATTAGCATTTTCGCAGGCAAAAGAACAGAAATCTTTCCTTCCAGTTTTTCTGTCAGATTGAAGGCACTCTAAGACAGGGGCTTCACTGCCTGTCTTGAGAGTGCAGAAGCCCTTAAGGAAAAAAAAAATCCCCTCTTCTCATTCCACATCAGGGAAAAGCAAGAAAGAGGAGCACTCTAAACTATCTGACAATTACTTCCAAATTTAGCTCATGGTATTTTTGCTTTTAATATAACAGTAATACTGCTTTAAAAAAAAAAATAAATCTTTAAGCAGTCTTTCTTCATGTAAATACATGGGTGTTTGTAAATGTCAGAATCTAAATCTATACACAGCACTATAGTTCCTTAATTCAAGCAGGCTGTTTCCTTAAACACACAACCCTCCCATTACATATAATTTCTACCTTATACTCCTGGATGACTCCATTTTGGTGATCTGGAGGGGGAGGATCCCAGGAGATGCTGATACTTGTGCTGTTGTGGTTTCCAACTGTTAGGACAGTAACAGACTGAGGAGGGGCACTGGGAGCTACACCAAGAAGAGGGAAAAAACCAGAAGCAAGGCATTAATCCATTTGCTAGAGCACAAATTTTGCTGAAGCAGTATGAGAGCAAGCAGACATTATAGAAAGTTCACACTCCCTGTAGGCTTAGGTATACACATTTTGTTAGGTACTGGCAATTTTGAAAAATGCCTTTCTGAAGAGAAGCACTGCACTGAATGACAATGTAGAATTTGTTGCAGTGGAGAATCAATACAAATCACTCCTCATTTATTTATATTTAGCATTTCTTAGGTTTGCATTGGAATTATTCTCATGATTGCATTTGTTTTCTGTAATATGTAAGGAAGCTACGGACATGTTAACTAACTTATAACATTAGCCTCATCTGCCTTGAACAAAACATTTTATTTTATAATTTTCTTCTTCCCCCACATAGTGAACAGCAGACATTTAAGTCCTCTTTGTTCTCCAGGAACTGAACTCCACAGGTTTAAACAGAAAGCCTTGGAACTCTTAGGTAGAAAAGGGTTAAAGTGTTCAGGGCTTTACATCAAATGCCAGCTAACAGAGGTGCTAAGTAAGCTCAGATTTATAGTTATGTCCTCTTTTCCCTAGTCAAATCCCCTTCTCTTCAGATTCCTTTTCAGTTCAACCAAAGCTGTTTGGCGGGTAACTGTATATCAAGGTCTTATCTACTAGAAAATAGCTTGCCAGCTATGCTACAATGGATGAAAAAAATATACAAATTCATAGCTATTCATGATCAGAACTATACTGGCAAAACCCCTCTTCCAGCTACACCAGTAGCAGGGTGCCTTTATTGGCTCAGGACATGTTGTTTGGGACAAGGCACAGCAGCTCTGCTAGATAAAATTCCCCTCTGTGAGCATCTGATGCAACTCCACGCGGGGGCTCTCCCACCAAAGCTATAGCTGCCACGGCAGAGGGCTGTGGTATATATCCCTCCTCAGCCACTTAAAATTTCTTGCAAGGTCCCCTCTTTCCTCCCTTGCTTCTAGGCAAGTGTTGAAAATTCACCTCAGTGGCAAGCAAAGTCAACAAAGTTGAGTGTATTATATTAAGGTATAGTCCTCAGGGAAAGAAATTATTAACAGCTGCAATGAAATGTTCCTAGGATCCATGTAGTCCATTTATCCCAGTCCATCTATCCTGTCTTGAACAAAACAGAAAGAAAGTGTGAACTAATAAAGTGAGCATACAGTGATGCCTTTGCATGAGAATTTCCATTTCACAGATGTGTGTTGCTTCGATACTTTCTGGCCCAGGATAATGTCTTTGTGTTTAATAACTCCTTAGGGAAATTTTATTCCTTGCATTTCTCATCACCTTTAATATGATCTTAAAACATTGAAAATTAGATATGGAAGTTCATTTTTAAAACTTACACCAGAACTTGTACCATAATCAAGGCTCTAATTTCAAATCTAGATAATTCTCTGGTTTTGGGCGTATCACATCATGTGTCACAGCTCTGTGGCTGCAGTTCCTTTGTCTAGGATACTCCTATCCAAAGAGGACTAATCTCTGTGGCAACAGGGCACTTATCTTTAACAGATATTCCTGACTCCATGAACATATTTGGACTATTGGCAGGCCTAACACAACTAAACATAGACACAGATATCAGTATTCAAGTTTCCTGAGTCAATTCAGATTTCCTTATTGTTGCCCATGGTCTCTTTGAGACTTGCTTCAGTACTTGATCTGTCACAGGCTCAAGGAGCTGAGCTCAAATCTGTATGCTGATAACCCTGAAGTGTTAGAGTAGCCTGCTGCAGGAACTGCACAACTGAAGACAAAAGACAAATTTAAATCAGCATAAGGTATTTTAGAGATAAAATGGCACAGGTATTATTATCCTGTGAGGCTATATGTTTGGACAACCACAATTTCAGTTGCTAGTTCAGATGCAAAGCAAACAGTTATTGGTAGAGTCCTTGTGACCTTGAATGATGCAGAGGAACAGTGTACATGAGAGAAGAATGGGAGCTGTATTGTGGACATTGACTCTTAGCCAGCTCAAATGAAGCAAGAAAAGGTGGCCTTGGGCTACTCCTTGCAAACATGCAAAGTATAAAATTAGTGAGGTTAATACTTACTTTGTGTATTTTATGGCAAGTGAAATAATTTGCCACACAGTAAAAAAATTAGCATTTTAAAAGCCTTCAAGTTATTCAACAACAACAAACCCATGAATAAATGTATATGTACAATATTAACCACAGCAACATTTTACATGAAAATAATGATCATAAAAATGACAAAGCTTAATGCAGTGTAAGTAATTTTTCTTTCTAACCACAATGGATTAACTTGCTGAAAAGTATTTACTTTCCTTCTCAAACACAAAGAGCGTTCAGAAATATAATTTCTTATATATACATACCTGGAAACACAGAAAGGAGAGGAAATGATGAAGAAATGTAACATTAATATCATACTCAAACATTTTACAAAAAACATATTCATTTGTCTTTCAATTTAAGCTGCATGAGTATTCTAGTTAATATTCTACCAGTGTGTGGTTTGTTGGTGATTTTTTTTGGAGGATATATGGTATGACTGAAGCAAAATTAAAAGTGCAGCTGATAAACACAGCTGAAAGTATCATTTTAAGAGCTGAACTAGGGCAAGAAGGAATTGACAGACAGCAGCTGACAGAAACTATGGAAGCTTCCATTAACAACTGTGATATTTTTGTGCTTACAAACAATAAGCAGAACAAATACTACTGCACAAAGTTACTCTAAAAGAGACTTAAAACAATTGATGTAATTGAAAAAAATCATCTATCTTTAGAGCAAATGTGAAAGAGAAAATTATAAAATAAAATATTTTGTCTCCTTCTTGCATGTGTATACACATATATGTATAAAATAGCTCTGCTTCCTCTCTCAGATAATATCAATCTGTAAGCTGGCATCGTGATATAAATTCAGCCACACGTCAGACACTGCTACAGTTATTAAATAGACCACATTGAAAAATAACATTTTTAAAACCATTTTCTCATTTCCCTTGCTGCTGGCTTGTGGAGAACACCTTGCCTGCTTCTTGACAGGTCAATTATTCCAGTGCTCAGCTTCTCCTTACAGATATGAAAGAACCCAAATCGCTGCTCATCTTTTCCACACGCAGCCAAACAGAAATCCATTTGTTACTTTCACAAGGCCAAAGAGGCAGGAGATGGATGGATACTGAACTGTAACAAATGTCTGATCTAGAGGAAAAGTCTAACTGCAGCAAAATTGATTTTTGGAGGTAGGCCTCAGAAGTAACATTGCATGTAACATTCCATCAAGCAGGAAGCTGCCAGTAGCTTTTGGTCACACTTTGCCTTTACCAGGGCTATTCGTTTTAGATGTCGGAAAAAGCTTCCAACACACATATCACTCTGCCAAATTATTTTCTATAAATAGTATACCTGACATTTTTTAAAAGTCAAGTCTAAAAAAGCTCATTTTCGAAATGGAATCACAGTTGGCTCAGCAAGTGGGATACCTTTAAATAGACTGCCACCTTCCTTCATTGGATGAGAAGGAAACCACATTTTTTAAACATTTAGTTGATGTTATTTTTTAAATATATGAGCTCCAACATAATTACAAAGATAATGTGAGGAACTAAAGGAAATATATGTAGAACCACATCTACAGAATGTCTTAATTTTCTCAGAGAAGTAGTTAACTATATCACCCAAGCTAGAGGAAGAATTATTTACAGGTTGTGACATTCATCTGGCGATAATACTATGTGCTATAGGCTGATGCTTTTTTCAGAGAGACACTTGTAAACAGACTCCTTGAAGGTTATATTAATCTACAAAGCAGATCCTAGGCTGTGATTTATACATATCTGCAGGCAAGGAAAGTTTTTTAAATCTCCAGCATGTGGTAAGTTATTTCACATGAACAAAGTGGCCTTTAAAGTAGGAAATTACCAGACAGGCTGTGCTGGGAGATGAGGTTTTTAAAAGAAAATGTCATTCCTCAAGTATTTTAGAGAAATAGAGAGGAGGTACAAAATCTTCTCTATTTTTCAGTAATTCTGAATTTACTTTTATCAAGACACAGTTAGATGAAGAAAAAACCAAAAAAAGCCAGCTGAAATTTAAGAAGAAAAGGTTCTGTTTATAAGGGGAAAACCCACTAAATTTTAATTCCAGAAAAGCAATTTCATCAGCAGAAAGATTCTTCAGTTTTCTTTTTTTTTTAAGCTTTGTTTAAACTTCTTCAAAGGTATTCCTTATCGAATAATTTATGCTTTGCATTCTGAACAAAGAAATGTGAACCATGAAGTCCCAAATTGAACAATGCCTTCCATCATGCTCTTCTAACCTATAGTAGAACACTGAACTTTCTCATCTATAAAGTAGGAATGGCAATCAAGTTATCTTCAGGATTACTTATTGGTTCAGGGTGAATTGTAACATATGAAAGAGAGAAGTGAGTCCATTCTAAAGTGGCAATCAGCACTAAATTAAACCTCAGGAGACTACTGTAAATTGTTACCATGCATGTTCAGTAGGAACAAGGGAGTCAACACAAAACCCATGGAAACTATAAGAGCATTTTGAAACTTCACAAGTATTTCTGCTTCTAAAGAAATTAATGAAACAAAGAGAAGATGAATCCTTGTTATTATCATCCCTCTGCTTTCACAGAAGAGATTCTCCAATCAAATGCTGCAGTAGATCTGTTGAAATGTAGGTATGTATGTTTCTTATACAGTTTTAAGAGAAGATAAATCACCTAACTCATTTTACTTTTTAATAAAAAGCAGTCCTGCATATGTTTTAGCAAATCTACATTATGCTATATACTATAGATAGAAATGTCAGAAATTACAGCAGTGTAAATTGTTCACTATGTTTGCATCTTGCATGTTTAACATGGGCTTGAAAGGTACTTAGAGAAACTCTCCAAAGGACTAAATAGGGCAGTTTCCTGAGTGGCATTTTAATAGTAAAGAAGCATGCCTTTGAGACTGAAACTCCTCCAGTCTAGTTAAATATCTGTCCTTCCCTAGTCCCCATTTTTCTAAACAAACTGCCCAACTATATTATTAAACATTCAGAAAAACCTGTTTAACATTAAGCACTCATCTGCAAAAGGCTTAATTTATTAATTTGATTTTCAAATGGAACCAAATTCTTTTACTGCATCAAGACTGCCCCTGAGCTCACTGTTTGGAAGATTCAAAGCCATTTGCACACAAGTAGGATGTATCAACCAGAATATAAGACTGTCCCAGTGCTTTTTTCTGGAGTACTCATAGCAGAAAATCAAATAGTTTATTGCATTCCAGTGACAACACTATATCTAATAAACAATAACCATGTGGAAGAAAGAGCCAAACAGAATAAATGCATACACATGATAACCAAAAGAGTCACACTGGATTTGACCTTCAGTGCTAGTTGTGGTAGTCTGTTGTTTTTACTATTTTACTAACCTTCCTCCGTAGTACGAGCAGACTTTGATTCACTGTCCATTCCTTGGAATTCATTGAAATAAGGACGAACTTTAATTTCATATGTGACTCCCTTTTTCAAGCTGACAAGAACAGCACTGCGCTCAGTTGGGACTTTGACCTCCAAATTTTGCCATACAGCTGGAGAAGGTAGGCCAGATGTTTGGCGATACATTACTCGGTAGCCCTGAATAAACTGAGATTGGCGGTCAACCTAGAAATAGCATTAAATAATATGTTAATAAATACATAAAAGTAACCAAACCATATAAAATGCAAAAAAACCCAGATGCTTAGAATATCTTTGGCATTACAGAAAAAAAGACAAAAAACTAACAGCTGTTTATGCTGCTGAATTTAAAAAGAAAACTGTCTTTTCAGAGATTGTCTACTAAGAACATTTTTCTCCCATTACTTATTAAAGAATATTTTTTTCAGCTTTATTTTCTCCAGCTGCATATATTACAATAATACCACTTTAACCCATGAAGCAAGGCTCCACCCTTGTAACAAATCATGAAAAGAGAACTTTGGCATAATGCTTACTGTATGTAAACTTATTAAGCACATCTTGGCTACTGATGTGCTGAAATATGAGAAGAAAAGAAAAACAAATTATTTTGAGAAACAGGCAAGTCTTTGAAGAAGCCCTACATGCTTTCAGTTAGTCCATTACTTGGCTCACAGTTCATCTTTTCATGAGATGCTCAGGAAAGTAAGATAAACATAAGACAGATGCTGAGAAAACATCTTCCAAGGACATGTACTGTTTCTTGCATTCACAGTCTAAGCAATCTCTCTGCATCACATGGAGATGGAATGTTGGTTTTGGTTTGTATTTTATACGTTGCCAGGCAAACACAATTCAAGTTTACATAATACATAGAGATTTAACAATTCTAATTTATTACAGTTTTAAGTGTTTTATCCTGGAGAGGTTGCATGCATTTTTCTCCTGTGGGAAAAAAATGCACGAAACAAGGATTCAAACTATTTTGATGCTTGCATAAATTTTATTTGAAAACTAAGAGTCAAAACAATTCAATGGATAAAACCAAACCAAACCCAGCTGCTTTTGTAGCCAGCAAAGACCCAGAGAAAGTGCAGCACAAATAACAAAACTACCCAACTAGATGTTTGGTAAATTTCTGGGTTATAACTAAGATTCAAGAAGTAGGATTTCTTTTCTGTTTTGTCAATTTGCTAGCTCAAAGATTTCAGATTAGAGATACATTTGTTTGACTTGTCGTAAGAATAAATGAATTTAAGGCTGAAAACACAAACCAAAGTCTATTATGCTTCTCCTATAATCTCGTTACTGTTTATTGAGGCGTTCAGAAGGGACATAGATTCGTAGACATTAAAAAGCAGGGCAAGCAAGAAGAAAGCTTTATTTATGAGAGCAAAGCAGAAATGTCTTTCATCAAAACTGTCACTGTGAAAAACCTTGCAACATATGTTACAACAACATTAAGCTTGCATTTTATAAACTTCTCTACATTCACTTTAAGTGAATTTATGCACTGAAAGAGGGATATAACTCACAATAATAGCTTGTTAATACCGAAAGAATCAAGCTGTGTTTTTAAGAAGAACATTAAGCAGCTGTTTCCAGATGAAGGGAGTCTGTAAATCAGAGTAAATTGTTTTTATCCACGTTTGACTTTCATTAATTAAATGTTTTACGGACATAAAGACTTTATGAACCTCATGTTTGCTAAAAAATTCAGCAAGAATAACACTTTCATGCATTTTGTAATACAGATTCTTAACCTAAATTACAATATAAGGCTATGATGCTTAATAATCAAACACTAAGTTTGATTCCTGTCCAAGTTCCAGGTTAAAAGTGACAGTGAAAGTTGGTATAACTTTGTTAGAACTTCACAATTTGTCATTGCTGTGATTTTAAACTCTACTGACTTCTGCCTGGTGAAGAATATCTGAAAATCCAAAATTGATCAGGGTGAACAGTAATCTTTTCTTGCTACAAAATGTTACAGAAGCTATTTTATATGACACAGTACATATACAAATGCACTCAATCACTGAGAAGAATTGGATCCCTACAGTATACTAATTTTGAGTGCATTACACTGTAGTATCTACAATCATACAAATTATTCATACACCTTTTTTCCCCCAGCCTTTTAAGTTACTAAACTAAAAGGCTAAACAATGCAAGCAATAGAAAAACAAAATGCAGTATCACAAGCCTGTAATGTCTGTGAGGTCTATAAACTAGCTTGATTTGAGCAAATACAAGTTTCATAGAGAATTCAGTTAGAAGTTGATTACAACAGAGCTGAGTGATCTGCTCAATTTTCAGATTATTCACAGTGATTACATTGTTTAGAGTCTAAGAGGGTAGCTACAAAAGAAAATACTACATATTTTTAATGTTTCATGTAAACATCCAATTCCATTCAATTGTTACATGTTCTCTTCTTGGTATCTCTCTTGCCTTCTTAAGCCAGCCTGAATGAAAAAGGCTCTTCCTACAGTTAAAATGTTGGAAAACCACTCAAAGTACACTTCACAAACTGAGAAAGGTGAGGGTTTTTTGTATGGAGTTTTTTGAGTAGTAAAAAATTACTCATGGATAATTACATGTATTAGATATTTTTGTGAGATATGGGAGAGGTATATAGGACAAGTATATTTCATGTATATGTTTATATATATTCACAAACCCCTGTATGTACATGTATACCTACCTACATATACATGCATATCTGTATATGCCTCTCTATATAGGCTCTTTTATACAAGACAAACCCCTGACTTCATAATTTCCTCTGTTTGTTATGTGGTAATGGAGTGTTACTTCAACAGCAAATCACTAAAAACACGCTTAGCATTAAAGAACTGTATTTAGTTATGCTGAGCATCAAACAACTCTGTAAGTTTGGTATACATTTACATATAAGCAGAGTTGCAGGAACATGCACACTGATTTGATGAAAGAATGTAATTGTTTCTAGGTATTCTTTCTTTTTTTTTAATGGTTAGCACTTCATTATACAAAGTACTTAGCATTATTACAGAGATTGAAGGAACTGAATGCTGAGATCAGGGAATTTCATATTTCCAGTCTCCCTGTGATGCTCTTAACTACTCTTCAATTTGAACAAGCAACAGTGACATCCACTCAAGAGCTGCAACAGTTGCTGATCTAAAGATAAACTTTCTCCCTCAAGAGACAGATTGTAGAAAATGCAGATTCTCTTACAAAGTCAGAAGAGAACAATTACTGGCTAGGTTCTGTTCAGCATTGACCTAACTCTTTAAGGCAACCTACAAGCTTCATTGGTCTTGCACACTCCTTCTCACCCTCTTACACAATGAACATTTAGAGCGGGAGGTATTTACAAAACTGTTGACAGCTCTCCATTTCTGCTAGAACAGGAAACTCATTTTTGCTGCATGTTCAAATCTGCACATACCACAGCTGAACACAAGACAGATTCAATGGGTAATAATTAGACCATTCAGTTAGGCTACTAGGTTGTTTAAAAGATGGTAAGAAGCTCATAGCACAGCTTATGCTGCAAATATAAGCTCCCTCAGGCAAATGCACTAATCTGCATCCTAAAGACATTTTGCAATATGCTCTTTAGTATGTAAATTTCAAGCCCAAAATATCCTCTGCTCCTACATATACCCACAACAATTCCCCATCCGGGCAGAACACCTTGCACACTGTGTTGAATTCACTAGTATTAGTCCAGAACTAGACACACTAATTACTGAAAATTCAAAAAAGCAGTAACGTTTCTCTGTCCTACAGAAATGAGACAAAAGGTGATGACACGTTGGAAAACTGTCTAAAGGACTTGGTTTCTGAAGTTTTCAGTGAAGGACATTCCCTTAAAGTCAGTGCCAAATTAAAAGGCAGAGATATCCTTCTGCTTGGTCATCTCCTGGAAGGCAGTCAGAATTTCAAAGCATCAATTCTTCAGCCATACTAAAGAACTGGGATTTATTCCTGATTGTGCACAGGTGCTTTATAGTGCTAGGAAACTTTTCACATCTGGCACCGATAAAACTAAAAGTTTAATCTCCAGTGAGGCAAGTTCAGCTAAGAAAGTGCTTGGAGTAGCCCACATGCTGTTGTAATGCAAAATGTTTTGATAAAAGCAAAACAAAATCAGGACTATGGTTTAAAATTAGCCATTTGACAACAGAGGGCATATCTGATCCTGTAAGTCTCATTAGCAATAAATATATTGGCTCCCCACCTCTCTATGTGAAAAGTTAGGGTAATGACACATTTTTATCATTGTGATGTTAAATTCTGTATTACTTGTAAAGCACCCAAATGTTACGGTTGAGAGTATGACAGATAAGCAAGCATGTGAGACAAACTAATAATTTTTTATTCAATGCAAGGTTTCAATGGCATGAATTTAATAAGAACCAGCACTACACAGTGAATAAAGCAGATAAAAAGAAATGTTGAATAGCTCCATGAAGAAGAGATCCTGTATGTAACCAGACAATTATAGCAACATTTTACTACTTACACACAAGAGGAGTAAATTTAAGTGATGCTGAAAACCTAAATTTTGGTACTCCTTTTCTTTTAAAATAGACTAAATACATGTCTATATGTATATTTAAAAATAACAACAATGTAGCAGATAACTATTTCTGAAATTTGAAACCCAAATTTGAAAAAAATAGAAAGTAAACCCAAAATTAGAAAGAACAGAGAAAATGGTACTTCTATCCTTTTGTATGATAGCTACACCATGTAAACATTTTATAGTAATAGTGTGGACTCCATTCTCTGCATAGAGTGGCTTTTTTACCTAGAGACTATGGTTAATTAATTGTTTTCTGTTGTGGTTGCTGGAAAGTTCTCACTAGCTATTTCAGAGACCCTTTGTTGCATCTTTCTTCTCTCAGGCAATTCCAAAAGCCTCTATAGAGGCTTGTGTGCTTTTTAGGTGGCATAGGATCCCTGTTATGAAAGAATTAAGCTGATACATTCCTAAAAATTCACCTTTACCTTATTGTGTTTTCTTCACTCCTTGCTTGTTTTCAGTAAAGGCACCAATATATGCACACATATGCACACACACACACATATATATACACATACATAGATACATCTATATATTTCATTACAATATAAAGTCACTGGTTACATAGGAAGAAACTGTTAGATGTTATCCAGGTTTGTTGTTACTGGTTACTAGCATCCAAAGTTTCTAAATTGCAGACCCATCTGCTTGGGCAAATATCTACTTGGGGACAAAGATTTGCTACAAAGGTTAGCCAGCCCATCATGGCAGAATTTTTAGAAAGGCAAGTTGCCTGTTGACATCAGCAGCAGCAAAATGCAGTAACGCATTTTCCAAATAATCTTCTAAAATAGACAAACTTGTGAATTCTCTATCATAACCCACCCTCTGATCACTGAGATCTGTCAAAACAAGGACGATGCATAAGCCCCCATAAGTATGTCTGAGTTGTGCAAAACAACAGTAATCCTCATAATATGCAATCTATCACTACACTTCTTATCTCCTGTGGTATAATCCCCTGTACATATTAACCTCTTAGCAGTATTAAATGTAGAAGAAAAGCCCTGAGCATTCCAAAAACCCATTCAGCAGAATTTATCCTATATATAACTGTTTCAGTGGTGTGCAGTGCAGCATCAGTTCTCTCACTCTTGTGGTTCTCCTTTCTCTGGGGCAAGTACCCCAAGAGCAAAGCACTCTTTTCGGATGTGCAGCACCTTGGGGACTCTCTTCTGCTATGATATCCTATGTTATCCCTTCCTTCAACCCTCAGGAAGAGAAACATAGCATTTTGAAAGCCAAACACTATATCAGAAATTCTACCCGGTAGTTTGATCCCTCAAATAGAAATGTTGTTAAGTTCTGCCACAAAGACTCTAGTCTTCTATAATGAAAGGATATCCACTGATTGTGGGTAAAGTTTACGCTGGAAAATCAAACGCTACACAGTGGGTCAGCATCAGCACCACAGGCTTCAGATTTCACAAGTGCCATAAGGAAGTTATTTTTACATTTTAGGCTCACTAAATAATAGGATATTGTCAGAAGTCCCTATGCAATGTCATGTTGATATTTAACTTGGATTATTTTTTGACATGCACTTCAATGAGTCCACAGATCAATTATCCTTTAGATTATGATGTCAAGCATCATTTTTATAATACTTTTTCCAGACAGCTAACTTGCTTAGAGCTGAACACTGATGACTTTGAACCTTTCTGTCTCAAAAGAGATAGTAAAAAGACTATCTTGTTACCACGTATGTATGTCTGTATTCTGCTAGTTTATCAGAGCACTCATATTGGGATCAAGATCAGAGCTTTTCAAGTTAGTGAAAAACTGCTGGGATAAAAAGGAAAGATTAAAGCACAGTTAATTTAATAATAATAACAGAAGCCTTACCGTCCAGGTGACTTGAACAGTAGTGGGCGTCAGCACAACAGGATTATGCAATCGTACAATGACATCTCCCAATTCTTTCTGGACTTGCCTGTGATCCACACCTTGTGCTGGTGGACTGATATCTGCCAGGTCAGGCACACATATGAAAATATTATTTTAATGTGAAGAAATGTATACAGCTACCATTAAGCTGGTGAATAGATTAACAAGCCGATTTAAACATCCTTTTTGTAGTACTGGTTTGTAACAATAAAAACACTCTATTACTGAGGCTTAGGTAAGAACTTCAAACCATATAAAGAAATGGAAACGAATTATTCACCTTGAACTGCCCAGGAAACAATGAAATCTAATGATTTTTAGATGAGGATTCAATCTCCGCAAAGTTCTCTCAGATTTGGAGAGAGATGCAATACTTGCTAGTTCCAAAATACTCAGATAATGTTAATAATAATAATGTTACCTAGATGTCTGGAACCAAATTGGTTAGTGTAACTGAATTAAATTAATAAGGACTTTATTTATTTATTTTGTTAAATTATACATGACAGTAAGCCACTATATGTATCCAAACTTTCACTAAGTGTCTGTTCCCCACATACCAAACACTAAAAATAGTAATTTCTCCATTTACAGATACAGATAAGGAAATCTAGTGCAAATATGAAAAAATTAATTTATAAAGCAAATCAGTTTCTTATACAATAAAAGACCAACAAAAACACACTACAACAAAAATTTACTCTTCAAAACCATGCCAAAGATTTCTTCAAAGTCTGTGGAGAAGATATTTCTTCTAGTCAAAATATGATGGAATTTGATCACTGAACCTACAAAAAACTGACTCCATCTCCAGCACTACATGTGGCTCATGTACCTAGACCTGAAGGAACATATTTGGGTTACACCATTGTCTTAAGCTGAATGAAGCTGTCTTCTCTTTGCTAAATAGAAACTGAAAGTACAAAATATGGGTCAGAAAAATGGAGACAAAATGTGCTACGTATCTTTCCTCTTAGTGATAGTTCCTAAAAACCATCATTCTCTGCTACACTGCACCAAAGAAGAATGTTGGGCTATAGCTATCACCTAGATAATATATCATCATAGCACATTCATTTCCCCCAACTTAGACATAAATGCAGTTTTTCATTCTAATGAGACAGAGGTCCAGAAGTAAGGGAATAACATGGGCTTATAACAATGAGAATTAATATTAAGATGTACATGTGGAATTCTGCTCTCTGCTATGTACATTTGGAAATATATGAATGGAATGCTCATTGTGTAATGTGAGTTTCACATTACTAGGAAAATCCCAGAGGAAAAGTAGTTGACCCATCTAAAAGGACACTGACTACAGGAAAAATAAAATCATGGCTCAGTCTAATCACAATTAAGAGGACTTTTCTCTAAACTCTCTTTTAACAACTTTAATTGAACTTAATATTAGTTGTTTTTTATTTAAATTCCAGTGAGAGGATTACATACAGTGCTTTTATTTTTTTTTAATATATATTACCTGACCTGTTAATAATCTAAGCAAGAAATCAGCTCCTTTCTTAGAGTAATTACTAATTTCTCTGTCCTTACTTCATGTAAGTCTTACAAGTTAAGCCTTTTGAAAGTGTCTGCTTTTCTACTTGCAGTCCAATGGTAAAAGTAAGTATAAAATTCCATGACTGGTATTTGCTATACTTAATACTAGGAAATTAACTGTTCAGCTATTAAACCAACCACAGGCACCTGTTGCAAGGAAATGCTACAGAGCATTGCTATAGATGCTTTTAATTCCTCCATGGCCACTGTGAATAGGCTTTCTACTGTGTGTCAACTTCTTTCGTGAGCCTGAATTGAATTCAGACATAATTAGAAATCACATCAAAACATTATGTTAATTTTATATTGATTTTATGATTTAATTCTATTAAGCTGTGGGCTTGCAAAGAAGCTATAAATCCTGTACATGTCTCAGTGTGCTTGACTGCTAAACAGCTTCTGGAAATGGAAGCTGCAACACATGCTGTAGCTAATTAAAAGACATGTTTTTACTGAAATCAAATTGCTTGTCAGTATGTCAGATAAAAAGTCTATACTTGACGCTCAAATGCCAAACAAAGTTGGTTTTTTTAACTAGGTGATAAGTTATGCAGACTAAAAGACTGTTGCAATGAAAGCATGAGTCACCCTTCAATAATGGAAGAGTAAGAAAGAGAAGAAAACTTGTGATGTTCCATGGATCTTAAAGCCATGAAATCCCTGATCAACTCACTCCTTCAGCTTTTCAGAAAGTAGCTCATTTTCTCCTTTTATAGCAATGATTACTGTTTTGATGAGATAATTTTTAAGGACAGCTTCATTCAGGAATAAGAGAGGCAAGATGTTTCTGTCTTTCCATCTAGGACCAGCAAAGGACCCCAAAAGAGTATGCATACTGGAAGTTGTCACAGGATGCACTCTCCATACACACTTTCATAACTTCCATAAATGGAGGATCTCATTCTAGATTAACTGCGAGAGGAGATACTTGAACTCCAAAAATTATGTTTTCAAAAAGATTTTAAAATTCTTAATTCCTGTATTCCAACTTGTTCAACATAGAACTAAGCCCTTGAATGAAGTATTCAAGCAGCGTGGTGTCAAAGGCAAAAAAATCCATGCTGTAAAGAGAAATTTGCTTTTGGCAGTCACATGCAGTTAAAGCTTGATGTAATAATGTTCAATACCAATGGATGATCCCAGCTATCAATTGTATCATCACCCCATAAACAAGAGATTTCACTTCAGCCCTCCCTCTTGGTTTATGCAGCAGATTAATAGAAAGAATTCAAAAATCTTGGTATATAAATAGAAAGCCCATGCTTTCCTCAGAAAAATATTCTTAGCATGTAGATGCCTTTATTTACATGAATTCTCTGCCTAAATGTTGCACCAGATTAATCAACTCAGCCGTTTTGTGCAACTCTCTTGATTAAAACTAATGCTAAACATGGAATTTGTCATAAGCACTTGCTGTCATCCCTATTTATTATAAAGGAGAAGAAGTAAGAACAAGAAGGTGAAGGATACTGATGAGAGTGCAGTATTTGGATTACTTTTCAGGAAAGCCCGGGTAATTGACATTACTTTCAATAGAAATCAGGCATCAAAGAACACACTAACACATTAAGAATTAAAGAGCTAGCCTATCTCTCCTAAACCTCACAATGACACATGGACTCAGTTCTTTCTATTTTAGCTTGAGCATACAATCAGTAATGATTACTCTTACCTTGTGTTCGAACAGGATCTGACATAGGGCTGGGATCACTCAGACCTTGTGAATTGATAGCTCTCACCATAAACAGGTAGATAGTATTGGGGCGCAATCCTCTCACAGTGTAGAGAGTGGTCTTCACATGGTTAGCCACTGTCTGCCAGCTATTGCTCACAGATTGACTGCAATGAGAAGAGGATTGAAGGTTATAGGCTAATGCAAGAGAAAAACAGAGAACTGAAAGAACCTACTTTTGTAACACTATATCATAGAAACCTAGAATCATAGAGTTGGAAGGGATCTTCAAAGGTCATGTACTCCAACCCCCCCAAAGCAGGCAGGGATATCCTGCAGTAGATCAGCTTGCTCAGAGCTTCAAGCTACCAAGCTAAGTAAGGGAAAAAGTAGTATAAGGGTAAAAATAAAAATGTTCCACTTAACTCATCAAGACAGAATAAAAAAAAAACCACAGCTGCCAAAAGGATTCCTCCTTTTAACAGAAGCAAAATCTTTTGCTATCTCCTAAAATAAATAATTGAAGAAAGGAAAGTGTAAAAAGCCATAAAGTATTTATTTGAATGAAAAATAGGCCACTCTTGAACATAAAACTTATAAAGGAAAATTCAGTCAAAAGAATAATGTTCTACACTGCTAAGTAAATTGTGTCAATACATTGTCATTGGAAGGGAGGTATTCTCCTTGAACTGATTTCATACTCAAAGTTACATGAAAATCTTTTAACTTTATGTGTTTGTAAATGAAGGGAGGTATAAGAATAGCTTTTCTGTCATTACATTTTCCATTGGACATTATAATTACATTAGAATCCACTGTATGAAGAGATTCCAAGTGTGATTTTTAATACAGTTTTTAATGAAAATGCCTGGCTTTTGTTAGTTATTGAAGAGATGCTATTAAGTCTTATCTAGGGTGAAACATCATGAATTCTAAAGAGAAAATTTTATTTTATTGTGCTTTGTTGTATATCATTGATTAAAAAAATTGTTTAAATATATTAAAATAAAACAAAAATGAAAAGCCACTAGTTTCAGTTGTTTCAGTTGTTTCATTCATGAATAGCATAAAGGTAATAAGTTCAAGAGCAAAATCAGCAGTCTGCAGATACAGTAATGTTTTTTGCATATTAATATAGCAAGATGAAGCATTATTGCTACATGTTCTTAAAATGCGTATGTACAATTTTGACAAATCCTTGCATGAATTTCAATTAGAAGATTAATTAAATTATCACTTAGAGAACATCTTGATTAAAGAAAACATTTTAGAATGTGAAAATTTTTAAGCTGAAGCATGTATTACTGATATATGTGAGAGGAGCTTAAACAGACTTGCTGAATTGTAGCCCACCAATTCTTGTATATTAATTTTTGCTGTGTAAATGATGACAGCTACTGGACTCTGTTCAACCTTATGCTGCAGGATGAGAACCTAAATTACCAATGCTGGCCTTTTCAGTTAAAAGTTTTGATCTATGTAAAATGGTAAAAATTAGAAATTTAAAGGGCTTTAACTCTTTAATAGGTGTGGCTTTAATAAGACAGAAATTAAACTATGCAGAGAGGCTGCAGTATTACCCATTGATTTTCAGCTTTTTGTCAAGATAACATTGGCTCAAATGATTTGACCTGCAGCATTCCTACAAAGAGTCTTTCACTGATCATCAATGCTTTGTCCTGTTATATTTCCATTGATGTGAAGGAATAGTTAGATGCTCTTCTAATTAATAATTTAGAAAAAAGAGATAAATATAAAAAAAATAACATTTGATGCCTGCCATAAGAGTCGAGTCTTTTAGTGATTTTCTAATATGTGTAAAGTCCAAAAGAACATGACAATACCAAAAGAACAGCGGGTGCTAGAGCTCAAGCAAAAATTAGAAAGGAAGGAGATCAAAAGTGGAATAATTCACATACCTAAAAGCTTCAATGATATATGCACTAGCTGGTAGGCTTCCAGGGGTCCCTGGCTGCCAGGACAGTGTGACACTGTTCTTAGTAACATCAGTGACCTGAGGTTTGGATGGTGGCCCAGGAAGGTCATTTATATTGTAACTTTTACTGAGTGTTGCTCCGCCAGATTCTGTGAGGGGCAAATACAAAACAATTAGCTTTCATACTTAGTTGTATAAATTTGATCAAATTAGAAGATTAAAGGAAAAACATGCCAAATATCCGCAAAATCAGCATAGCCAATGTTCTTAATCAAAGGAGCAAAGTCAACAACTGCATTACCACATATATTTTTGTGTGAAAAACTATCAATTTTAGGTACATAGTGAAAGGAAAAACCCAAAAAACTCAAAAGGTTATACATAAATATATTTTAAAAGAAAAGAAAGAGTAAAAGAAAGACCAGCTTTGCTGGTCCTATATCCAAATCAACTCCAGGACTTACATAGAGTGCATTAGACTTTGACAAGCCAATCTGTAAGCATAATGCTTTTCCTGCCCAAACCAAATATGGGTTGAATTCACAGTTCATTAATGATCCTGTTTAGAATAGTTACAACATGCCACTGTTACTGATTACAAATTGATGCATATCAATGGGTATTTTAGCTATGAAATGCAAGGCATGGAAAGAATCCATTCTCCTCACTTAAAACTTCTCCATCTCAGCCCCAGAATTTCTAGAACAGATTACTTGACCCAGGCACCTCTAATACAGGTTTTAAATTTGTGCTAAATGAAAACCAGCCCCTGAACAAAGCTTACCTGTCACCTCCAGCACAGCACTCCAAGATGTCTCCCCACTGGAACTCGTAGCAACGCAAGTGTAAGTCCCAGTATCAGATAGCTAGACACAAGAAATGGTTTAGGGCAGTTTTAACAACCTTATGGAATCAGCTGACAGCTTCCTCTAATTTTGTTTTTCTCAGTGTCTCTTAGTAAAAAGGCTTGGGCCTACATTTTATACCAGATTCGAGGGTACCAGACAGTTTCAAACAATCATTTAATCGTGGCTTACTTTTAAAGAATTACATTATGACTATTTGCTTCTAACAGTTTCCTTATTCAAATTTTCACATTGTTAAGGGTATGAGTACACCATGTAAGTGCTACAGAACAGGATGTTTTATACAGTGTCAGTCTTTGCACTGCTTACAACAAATGCAGGTGAAATCAGGTAACAATATAGCAATGATTAACTTCTTAGAGGACAAAAATCTTATGGTTCCTTATCTCAGCATGATTCAAAGATATAGCTTCCAATACCAGGAAGGATGTTACATCATTTAGGCTCTCATCACAGATGAAGTCATTTCATGCAGGCCATCATGCATACAAAACTGTTGCTGAGACTCAACAGTGCTTCTCTCTACATAGACAGTCCTCCAAGCCATTTTCAAATGACAAAGTTAAATTAGATCCTACATCATGTTTTAATTTTTCTGTTTCACCTGGGATTTTATATCAGTTTTGCAAGGCATCTTGTTAGCAAAAAAAATTTATTCAAAATTGTTCAAAACTGATTATTCAAAATTACTGTGATTCTCTTGTCAGCTCATATATTTCAAATTAATTTGGGGAAATAATTTTGAATTATATTGTCAGCATTAATCTCATTGCTGTACAGATTGTTCTACTGGAAAATTTTCCAAGTGTTTTGCTAGTCCATACTTAAATTTAAAGTAAAGATTTCTGACAGGGAAACAGTGAAGACTACAGAAATGGATGGAAAACAGTAACTTTACAAAGCACATCATATACAGAGGAGCTCCACTACAACGTATAAAGCCTGGTAATCCGAAGATAGAAGCAGAAGAGAGAGAGTGCTGACTCTAGGGATAAAAATGAAGAATTACATTCACCATCAGATGACTTGACGGAAATAGGAATGCATCCAAAAAGCTTTATTGGACTTCAAGGAATTGTAATGGGTGTTCTGCTAAATGAAGATTAGCACTACAGCAAAGTGCTTATACCTCAGTCTTATAGAAGGCAAATAATTGAGATGCTCTTTAGATTACTTGTTGATATATAATTTAATTGATTCTTAGCTTAGTCTTGTTTGAATTTTGATAGTATTTTCTTCAGATAGACTGAGATTGCAGTCTTAGGGGCAGGAACCAACTGATTAATACCAGTTAAATAGCCTGAATGAGGATGACTTCCATTTTAGGAGGATGAGCCTTTTAGGAGGATGATGCAAGTAATAATTAAAACCCCCTAACACTAGAGTCCTAGAGACTCAATGTATAGACGTACTGCTAATGAAATTAGAGTCTTGCAAACTGATTTTCCGGAGAAGAGCACCTTATTGAATTCTTAAGTACAGTTTTATTCTGCTTTTTCTGAGCTTTTATTAAATATGTAATTCTTCATTATATGACAATGGAGACTATTTCTCAAGGCTATGGTTCTCAAATTCATTTATGTATCAGCGTGACAAATGATGCATGGCATACTCAGTGAAGTATACAACAGACTAACTTGCAGAAAGAAACTCAACACATAAAGCAAGCTGGAGATACACTGCCTCTTGCAAGTTATGGTGAATTATCTAACCTCCAGACTGTGGTTGAATTAGATACACATATAGCACACTGATAATTCAATTATTTACATGTTTTTTTTGTGCTATGGAAAAAACAACAGGGAAAGTGAGTGGAAAATCTTTGCTATTCTGTGAAATAAATAGTTTTTGTCCTTAGTTAATGCCGGGGTCTGAATCTGGTGTTGTGCACTTTCACAGAGCAGAAGCACTGACCTGTTCAAAACAGTACTGAGTAAGGGACATATTTAAGTTTTTAGTTTTCTACTTTGGAGCAACTGGGAAGGCTGGGTCATCAGAAAAATCTATAGGTTCATGTGTAATGACTACGGCCCATGGTTCACTGTTACTGCTGCAGACTCCTGAATGATTTGATTTACACACACAGTTGCATAGCAGAAGAGAATGGTTCCAAAGGTTTAAATAGTAGCAGATCATCTTTATCCTTACCTTGAAACCTTTTATGATTACAATAGTAGTTATTATTCATGTGGAAGAAGAAGGCTGAAGACATGAGGGTAACAAGTAAGAATTTCTTTCAAACTCGGGCATGTAACTATACTTGGGACACATATCATGGCCACTGTTTTTACATAGATCTTGCTCAAACACATTTAAGAGAAAAGTTTCAGATTTAAATCCATATTTAATTCATAAAGGTACAAGAGAAAGGTGGTTGTTATGGTTTGTGTGCTTTCTGTTCTTAAGACTGAGTCAAAAAGTGCACATTACTGCAATTGAAGGGCTTATAAAAAATGTCTTTCTGAGCCTTTAAGGAAAATTGGTTACTAGTGAATGAGCCACTTAAGGATCAATAAAAGCTTCATGCCTTTCAAAACCACACTCACTACTAATACTGTTTTCTTTCACTGCTTGTAAGCCATTTTTTCCCCTTCATTTACAGACCTTTTGCCTCTAACAGCGAGATTAATGTGCTGGCACGATTCAGAACCAATTTAATTGTTTGCATAGCTGCATGCACACAGGTATCCCAGGAGCTTCTGCCTCATGGACACTCCACAGAAGCCCATCATCAATGCCTGAAAGTTTGTTTGAAATCACTAAGCTTCCACCTTTAATTGCTGCTTTCTAACACTACTGGGGAATCTTGACTATTCAAGCGCATTCCTTGATCCAGCTCTACAGGAAAAATGCATTAACCTTCGTGGCCCAAACCTGCCTTCAGCCCAGGGAGGAAGAATAAATTGTTTATTCTAGGAAAGCTAGCATAAATTTTTTAATAAATTCCATTTTGTTCCAAAGAAGCTAACAATCCATCCACAATCACTGATGAGGTGGTATCACAAAACCAAACTGCACTTTATGTATTGTCCTCAGCAGCTACGTTTATTGACAATGTTTATGTATGGCAAACCTAGAGTCAGAAATTACTGCTGATGCAATTAAATGGTTTCTGAAATTGTCTTTAAGTTCTTGACAAATAATTATATCTATCTTATTATTTTTCCATATGCATGCTTGCCCACACATACAGAAACAACTATGCATTTTTAACTTCAAACTGAAAAAATTAAAAACCCAAACAAGGATTAGTAAAGTAATGCTAATAAGAAAAAACCTGATATTATACTATTTAAATATTGTAAGATTTCTTTGTAATTTTAAGATATTATGTTTCAAATTGTAAATATCATGACAGGCATTTTGCTTTGAATAGAGATCCGCCTGCATACATGTTACAGTATTAGATGTCTTCTCCCATTCACAGCCTTATGAAACATCTCCAGCAAGTGTGACATCAGAATAAATCAGCCAGCTCAAGACTGTCAAGACTCATTGATGGAGAAACTGCAAACCCTGATGAACTCCAAAATCTCTTGCTTGCTAGCACAATATGATCAGGTGTTGAAAATGAACTGCTTTAGTTTTTAATAGTGACAATAGACCAGTGGTTTCATGGCAAAAACAACTGAAAAATTAAGAAAGGCCCATCCTTTTGTATTTTTCTATGTCATCAATTCAGGTGTTTCACTGCAACATAGGCAAAATGCTGAATATCAATTCTATGTTCAGGGAATTCTAATAGAAATTCCTGATGCTAGACTGGTTCTTCTCCCCTGTCCAGTCCCTGCACAATGTCAATGAATGAAATAGGATGTGGACTTGGTGAGAATTTCATAGTAAGAAAGACAGGCTAATTTTGAAGACAACAGACAGCAAGATATTAGAGCTGCTTGAGACCCATGCCAAAAGTTAAGATTATCCATGTATCATTTATTTTGATAGTGCTACTTACCCGCAGGGTTTTTATCTGAAGAGTCCCCTGATCCTGAATGGATGTTCGAGGGTCTCTGCCAAGGAAGTTGAATCCCTCTTTCAACCAGCTGATGACAGGAAGGGGGTCACCTGTTGCCTTGCACTTCAGCAAAGCTGTCCCATCCACTGCCAGTGTCTGATTGACTGGCCCCTGGAGGATGATGGGTGGAGGCCTATCTGTCAAGACTAAAAAGTGACACATACATTAGCATCCACATCTTTAATGATCCTCTGCAGCAGTTAGCCCTTTCCTAGACACCATACCAATTATAACAGACTGGTGTAAGTAAGCCTTGGAAAGGCTAAAAAGGCCTTTTTTCAGAATACCCCCACACGTAAGTGTTAACCCAAAGATAAGTGTTAACAATTAATTGCTGTTTTTGGAAACCATTTTTGGAAGAATTTTATGTCACTATCGTGAGATAAAATTCTGTTAACAAAGATAATAACATTGACTTGATTTGGAGTGGGTGCAATTAAATCTTAATCCAGAAAAGAAATCAGGTCTATCGGTAATTTTGATATAAATGTCTTTCTTTCCTGTGGAGAAAAACTCAAACTCAATCAAATCATCTAACAGCTCTTTTAACATTTTTTCCTCTAATAATTAACATTTGCATGCTTGAAATACTGGTTAAATGACTCCATAACCACTGTGTAAGTGCAAGTCCACATATAAGCCTCATTCTATGACCTGTGGGATATCCTGAAGTGGAGGTAAAACACTCATGTTCTCTCTTCTTGAAAGATAATTTTTTCAGAAATAATTTTGCTGTTGAGTGCGTTCCCTGAGTCATTTGTTAAGTAGCAAAATACAACTCTCTGTTTCTAAAAATGCATTCATACAAAATGAATGTGAAATACCTGAATGCAAACAAGGCTATGACTCTGACATAAAATCAGTATAACAGAACAGAGAACACAGTTTTATATATTTACCTGTCACACTGCTGCTTTACATCTTTGAACAACTGAACAGTTATGATTGGTATTAAATATTGCAACAGGCAAGATCAGCTCCTAAATTAGCCTGCCTCCACTGATTTCAATTCAGTTTGAATCATTCATTCTAGCTGACAATTCGATTCATTATCATTCATACACAAATCCTGTATCTAACAATGAAGTGAAAACAAATTTTTGTGAAACAATATGGTTTCTGCTTTATTTGACATGTTTTAGATACAAACCTCTGGAATCTTCAACGTATACAAAGAACGTTGATTATATTTTTAAAATGAATAGAAATAAATAAATAAAATTTTTAAAATTATAAAGATGTTTGGGGTACATTTTATACCCTAAAATGCTACCTTCTTTTACTAACAAGATATACAAAGGATAGAATCATTAGGGCTAGTGGAACATTGCAGTGTGAGTTCATGACATTTAATGAAACTGAAACTGAAAATAGAAAGTCAATACAGATTATTCATTTTTGTACCAAAATCTATAAACTGCTTTTGAAATTAAGGTTCCTTATGTACACATAGTTCAACTGTTTGGTGAAATAAAAACTGAACTCAGCTCATATTACTACCAGCTTACCTGCAGCATGTATATATTCAAATAAAAATTCAGCTGTGCAAGTTTGCATTTAGATTTAACATAAAATAGGAAATCTCAGTTTTCTAGGTAGCTAATAATTAAGGCAAAAGAATTACTTACACATCTAACAATTCCATTGCAGGCATTTACTGCATCTAATTCCCTTTCATATGTGTAGCAATGTAGGTATTCTCAAAACCTACTGCATTACAGATATTGTTCTTTGGCATGTAATTAGTTTTTTTACAGCCCAAATGAGGAGCTCATAATCCTTTAAATAGCTCCGATCAATAGTGTAATTGAAAGTCTCCTGGCCAGAAGGAATCTTCATTTTCAAGGATGTTATGGGTGAAAGACCACTACAGGTTTCCATGACACTAAGGGTAAAGGTTAAATGAACACTTAGGGTTTCCACTGATCTGTGAACGACTGCATTGTCTTCACAAGTATGACTTGTAAATCTTCTCTAAAACGTGTATGCTTGCTTGAATTACTACTACACAAGTCTCCAATATAAGGACTCAAAACTCAGAAGTTAAAAAGATCCATCATAAGAATTCTGAGGAACAGAGAGATCAATAAAAATACCCACTGAAAAGGGGTTTTGTTAGTTTCCATTGCTACATTTTTGGTTTTTATCTGAATTTTGTGTTGCTGATGTTGCACGAAACCTTTATATCTGCTCAACAGAAGTACATTTTGTAGATAAACATATTTGCATAGAAAAAATATTTTTAAAATATTTTATTTTAAAAAATGTTTCTTAAATAGTCACTATCCATACATTCATATATTCTAATAACTGTAAGATTTCTCTTGTGATAAATGCAGCTTAAATTTTGAGAAGACTATCAGAAAAGAACAAATCATACTTGTTCATGGACAGCTTATTCCCTAAAAATGCATCTTGGATCAGCTGCAACCATGTTTAAATTTGGGTGGAATTTAAATTTTGGAGGAATTACAACAGGAAACTAAAATGAGAATGAAAAAAAAATTTACTTTGTCACTTCCAAAATCAATATTTCACAGGATTTGAAGATGAATTTCTGGGGAAAATCAGACACAAGTTTCTGTCCCAAAGACGGACTGTTTACTCAATTCCAAAATTCTTATGATAGCATGCTAGGCCATGGTGCTCCCCTGAGATATGGAATTGCAGAGACCAGGAAGGCCAAGGTGCAGCTGGAGCTCAGTTTGGCAGAGGATGCCAAAAATAACAAGAAGGGCTTCTACNACCTGTCACACTGCTGCTTTACATCTTTGAACAACTGAACAGTTATGATTGGTATTAAATATTGCAACAGGCAAGATCAGCTCCTAAATTAGCCTGCCTCCACTGATTTCAATTCAGTTTGAATCATTCATTCTAGCTGACAATTCGATTCATTATCATTCATACACAAATCCTGTATCTAACAATGAAGTGAAAACAAATTTTTGTGAAACAATATGGTTTCTGCTTTATTTGACATGTTTTAGATACAAACCTCTGGAATCTTCAACGTATACAAAGAACGTTGATTATATTTTTAAAATGAATAGAAATAAATAAATAAAATTTTTAAAATTATAAAGATGTTTGGGGTACATTTTATACCCTAAAATGCTACCTTCTTTTACTAACAAGATATACAAAGGATAGAATCATTAGGGCTAGTGGAACATTGCAGTGTGAGTTCATGACATTTAATGAAACTGAAACTGAAAATAGAAAGTCAATACAGATTATTCATTTTTGTACCAAAATCTATAAACTGCTTTTGAAATTAAGGTTCCTTATGTACACATAGTTCAACTGTTTGGTGAAATAAAAACTGAACTCATATTACTACCCGCTTACCTGCAGCATGTATATATTCAAATAAAAATTCAGCTGTGCAAGTTTGCATTTAGATTTAACATAAAATAGGAAATCTCAGTTTTCTAGGTAGCTAATAATTAAGGCAAAAGAATTACTTACACATCTAACAATTCCATTGCAGGCATTTACTGCATCTAATTCCCTTTCATATGTGTAGCAATGTAGGTATTCTCAAAACCTACTGCATTACAGATATTGTTCTTTGGCATGTAATTAGTTTTTTTACAGCCCAAATGAGGAGCTCATAATCCTTTAAATAGCTCCGATCAATAGTGTAATTGAAAGTCTCCTGGCCAGAAGGAATCTTCATTTTCAAGGATGTTATGGGTGAAAGACCACTACAGGTTTCCATGACACTAAGGGTAAAGGTTAAATGAACACTTAGGGTTTCCACTGATCTGTGAACGACTGTATTGTCTTCACAAGTATGACTTGTAAATCTTCTCTAAAACGTGTATGCTTGCTTGAATTACTACTACACAAGTCTCCAATATAAGGACTCAAAACTCAGAAGTTAAAAAGATCCATCATAAGAATTCTGAGGAACAGAGAGATCAATAAAAATACCCACTGAAAAGGGGTTTTGTTAGTTTCCATTGCTACATCTTTGGTTTTTATCTGAATTTTGTGTTGCTGATGTTGCACGAAACCTTTATATCTGCTCAACAGAAGTACATTTTGTAGATAAACATATTTGCATAGAAAAAATATTTTAAAAATATTTTATTTTAAAGAATGTTTCTTAAATAGTCACTATCCATACATTCATATATTCTAATAACTGTAAGATTTCTCTTGTGATAAATGCAGCTTAAATTTTGAGAAGACTATCAGAAAAGAACAAATCATACTTGTTCATGGACAGCTTATTCCCTAAAAATGCATCTTGGATCAGCTGCAACCATGTTTAAATTTGGGTGGAATTTAAATTTTGGAGGAATTACAACAGGAAACTAAAATGAGAATGAAAAAAAAAATTTACTTTGTCACTTCCAAAATCAATATTTCACAGGATTTGAAGATGAATTTCTGGGGAAAATCAGACACAAGTTTCTGTCCCAAAGACGGACTGTTTACTCAATTCCAAAATTCTTATGATAGCATGCTAGGCCATGGTGCTCCCCTGAGATATGGAATTGCAGAGACCAGGAAGGCCAAGGTGCAGCTGGAGCTCAGTTTGGCAGAGGATGCCAAAAATAACAAGAAGGGCTTCTACAGGTATATAAACCAGCAAAGGAAGCTTGAAGAAAGCGTAGCCCCACTGATGAGTAAAAAAGGTGAACTCCTAAGAATAGATGAGGAGAAGGCTGATGTAAACAATGACTTTTCTTCTTCAGTCCTCCCATGCAAGCCCTCTCTGCAGGCCTCCAAATTTGAAGGAATGAATGTAAGATGGAGACCAGGAGGAGAAAATCCTGCATGCTGTCAGTGAAGACAAGGTTTGGGACTATCTGAAGAACCTGAATGTGCACAAATCCATGGGACCTGATGAGACGCATGCCCAAGTCCTGAGGGAATTGGCTGATGTAGTTGCCAAGACACTCTCCACAATATTTGAAAAGTCATGGCAGTCAGGTGAAGTCTGTGTAGACTGGAAGAAGGCAAACACAATGCGTGTTTTCAAAAAGGGTAGAAAGGAGAATGCTAGGAACTACCAAACTCTCAATCTCACCCCTGTGCCTGAGAAGATCATGGAGCAGATTCTCCTAAAGTTTATGCTATGGCACATGGAGGGCACGGAGGTGGTTCGACACAACCAGGACTGCTTCCTCCTGCCTGATTAACATTTCATTCTCATGTTTTCATCCATTGGAGGAGGTTAAGTTTGCTCCTCAATTCCAAGACTCATTGTAAGCTGCAAGTGCTGAGTAAACAAGCAATGGTCAGCTGATCCTACAGTTGAGCATGTAGTGAATGAAATTTTTATTAATAAATATAAATAATAACCAGATTTGGAGAAACTGAGATAATCTCCAAAATAGTCTATGCATAATGGATAAATTTATGGAATAAATTATTAGTTGTATATCTTTTTTATCTTGAGCACAGACATAGTTGAATAGAAGCAATTGGTTTATTTGCATGATCTGTCATTTTAAGACTGTGAATTGCACATTCACTTCATGAGTTTGAAAGGATTGCTTAGATTGTCTCAATTTTAAAAATAATTTTGCTTTTCCAGATGTGCATTAGACAGTGGATTATGTGATAGCCTTTCAAGAAAATACAAGATTTGAATTTCAAATACACCGAAGGCTCTTAACACAGTCCATAATCAGCAAAATTATCACTCAACTCAGCACATTTCATCACAGCTAGAAATCTCTTCTCATGTGAACACTTGAGTTAAAAATATTTCCAGTAAAGACTTGTAAGTGCAAAAATGTAACAACTGAAACACTGCTATATATGGTGTAATTAAGCACTTGTTTTTCTGCACATGACATATGTTTTCATTCTGTATTGGAACTTCAATTGGATCTAAATTACTCTGGATCAAACAAAAATGTGTTCAAAATGAAAAAGATGTCTCGCCACTATTATTAAATCATTAACCAAACAGAAAAATTCTGGGCTATGAAGTAAAACTGGAATCACCAGCCAAAAACTAGAACACTAATGCCTAAGTATATAGCTAGCATGCACAGTGTTTATCTTTAATTATATTTTTTTTAAACCATTACATTAGATGTCCCTAGTGACAAAAATCATTAGCTTCCATAACTTCTGCTCAGCATCCACTCAAACAGATTATTTAGACATTTATGGTTAACTTCCTAACTCAAAGCAATTAAAAAAATTTCTGTGATCTAATGGTACATTTATTTATATAATCTCTGTTCCAAAATATTGTTCTGGCACTTTTCTCCTGACCTTACCTGCCCTTTGACTCAAGGATGACTTGGTATTTTTATAAAGCAACCACATATTATTTCAAAATGGTCATGCTGACAGTGGGTTCTGGACAGTGTTTGAAGAATGCAGGCCTTGCATTCTTTGAGCAGCAGAGTCACCAGCTAATGCTTTCTCTAGCATGGAATGTACACTGCCTTTAATCAGAATTAATTGCAATTGAGTTTGCGTTTTTAGCAGGGACACCTTTGTGAGCTCTCTGTTGACTTGTTAAATCGACTAATGAAAATTCCAAAGAGGTCATTAGGATTTATTATTTTTTCTCCCCCACAAGAAATAGATAAATACAGAGCTCAGGCCTTGTCTGTCAAAAGGAAGTTTTTCATCACAAAAATCCTTGAACCTGATTTGATCCTCTCAGCCCCTTTTGCAGTAAATCTGTACACCATCAGCAGGTGCAACCATTAACAGCTCAATGTCTTCTTAGCCAATACTTTTGTGTTCTATTTATTCTAATCACAGTCATGGCACTGAATCAGGCAGTGCTATGGACAGATATTAAAAAATACTGCCTTTCCATTAATTTTAAATGACCCTTTAATCTACATTTAAATTTGAATTGAATGAAAATGCATCATTTCGTCAGAGATCAAGAAAGAAAGGACATGAAGAGATTGGAGAGCGAAGGCTTGCCTTTAGTCTTCAGAAACTTCTTTATAGAAAAGCAATGTGCTTGTAAAGATGCAGGGATGAGGCAGAAATTATCTCCCCTTGTCATAAAAATATAGACAGCTTTTGGAAAACAAAGAAAAGGCATCAAATTAATGCTCAAGCCTCTATAACATGAGCCTCAACCTCTCTACCTGTCACTTGTGATGAATATGTTCTTGTGAAAAGCCATATTATTCAGAATTAGACATCTTTTCAAACTTCCATGATACAGGCAGGTCTCCAAGGGAACAGTAAAAGTAGACCTCTGCATATAACAACAGTTTTAATGGCAAAAATTCATCAAAGTCTGACAGAAGATATTTAATGAGTCAGTTAAGATAAGGAATAATGATGTTGGGGAATGCAGCAATCTCTTAGTATGAGAGGAATTCTGTTGCTTTTTCCATTGAAGGATGCAAACTGACTTGCATCCACAATGGAATGAAGAGAGATCAACAGGATTTATGTTTTTCAATAGGCTGAGGTAAAATTCAAGATACAATAACTTTCTAAACCAAAATTTTTGAAATGGAAAGCATCAAGACACATCACGTATTTTTTTTTAATTTTCTTTCCTGAAAACACAGTGTATGTATATTCATGTTTCTTTTCTCATCTAAACATATTGAGAAACTCTTAGAACACAATTCTGAGGTAAGAAAAGGTCTACTGAAATAGGGACAAAAGTTCTACCTACATGTTGGAGCTGTCCCAAGCCAATGATAGTCCAGTAAACTCAATGGAACAGCGCTGATTTCATTGAGCTAAGGATACGTTCCCAAACTATCCACCTAAGATAATACTGAAGACAGTGATTGAGGTGGGAACTGAGTGTGATTTTTCAGCACCCCAGTTCACTGATTTAACCACAAATCTATTCATTCTTCTCAGTATTTTTTTGCGGTTCTACTTGCTTGTTCTACTTACTTGAAATTCTCCTTACTTGTTTTTGCAGCTTCTACTTGCTTTCTCACCAATCCTATTATAAGCTGTTTTGTACCTTATTTGTATTACCGAGTCTCATATGACTTTATTTACATTACTTTTAAAATACTTCTGACAGGAAAAAAACAATAGTAATTTACATAGCTCACCATCAGTAACCTCCAGCTGAGCTTTTGCTAAAATGCTTCCAGCAACCGTCAGTGCTTGACAAATGTAGTAGCCTGCATCAGATCGCTGAATGTTGGTAATAGTGAGGTCTCCAGTTGGTGACACTGAATACCTGCTGTTGGGTTGGAGAGGCTGGTTTGGGAAGAGCAGATTCTGCAAAGACAATTCATCTCACATCAATTCAAAACAAAAAAAGCACCACTTTTCCCTCATCTAGACAATTTTTCCCTAAAAGTACTAAGCTAGAAGAAAAAGTATGCGTGGTTATGACTTTCTGAACACAGAGAGCTAGCTTTCTCTGCCTTGGGCAACTTGCAGTTTAAATTAGAAACAGCCCTTTGACAGCACACAGTGGTGTACTCTGGCTGGGGATCCAGACAAGGAGAAATTTTACAACAATTGCACTTGATTTGTATTTGTGACACATTCATCTTCATTGTAAATGTAATTGAAATAATATACTTAGTTGGTTGTCAAACCAGGAGGACACAATAGTACCGTAAACATTAGAAAACTAGCAAAAAGAATTGAATCCTAAGGACTTGAGGGAGCACAGTGCCATTGTTTGGCTGTGAATATGTTCTGGGCAAAAGAGAAAGTAAGAGGTTGGCACAGAAGGGAACTGGGAGGAAGACACAAACAGGTCATAAAATACAAGAAGATGGTAGAGTGTGATCTTTGGAAGTAAAAGGAAATTAAAACTGGGATATGCCAAAGAAGAAAAGCAGCCTTGAGGGTGAAGAGAAAGAGTACAAATCTGATGTGAAAATCAACAGAAAGGAAAAATAATTTCATGTAGGATAAGACATCAGTTAGCACAAAACAGAGAGATTAGCTTTTGCCTTTGGGATGGATCGGTGAAAAGAGAGATGTCAATAAATGTAACTGGAATGGATGTAGCAGTCACTGCATATGATGAAGGACTGAATGAATCAATAAATACAGAAAAGGACAGAAAAGCTTTCAGAGGCCCAGACTGTTTTCAAAGACAAAGTTGTACTGTCTGGCACAGTTCTCGATGTGAACGAAAAAGAATAAGAAAAAGGCAATGTGAACAGAAAAGATCAGCAGCATTGCCCAGTGAGAGAGAGGGGAACATATTAAATTATAATTAAACTGCAGTAATTCCAGTCTAGAATTTATGACAACTCATGTCTCCTGACAAATATAGTTGTTTGTTTCAGGAATATCCAAACACACTATTACCATGCTGTAATAAGCTTTCAGTCATTACTGCAACTCTGTGTAGCTTAGCCATTCTTTCTAATGACGACTGCCTTCTAACTTTTAAGTTTGTCTATGTAGGTTAGAAAGAAAAAAAATGCAAGCATAGAGTATGGTATTACATGAATTTTCTGTAGGTCTGCTTCTTCTGCAGTAGAACTTAATGATTCACAAAAAATTATTTGGAACTGACAAGCAACAAACTTGGATTATAAAAAATTCTGCTTTAAAGTGAAAATCACACCTTTATCTCTCTATTTTGGCAATAAAAGGGGAGAGTTATACTTCAAGTAAGATCTGACACTCCATGTATTGTTACAATTGTATTAACTTACCGGGCTACTTGTCTCCCTAGGGTGAGTCATTCCCTTTATCCCCTTTCAATGTCAATGTTCAAGAAATTTTTCACAGTAAATTTTTTCTCAAAAATCAATGTGTACCCAGTAAACATGTCAGATCCAATATGAAAAAAACAAATACTGAAACTATTTCAGGCTACAGGACTAAGTGGGTCTTGAAAAAAATGCCCTGTTTTCTGAATTGTCTTGAAATTTTCAGGAAAACTTCTGCCTCGCACAGATATCTACTGAAATAGGTTATTATAAAAATTCCACTAGCTTTCATGAGAAAGCAGAGAATTTTTGTATGGCAGAGCTTGACACTATTTATCACTCATTATACAAGTGATGTAATACTACTGAATTAATCTCAAGGAAGTTAATTTCAAGAGCCTATGGATTACACGTATACTGTTCCAGTGCATTTCATTGGTGGGCAGCTGTTAGACTCTGAGGAAAAGGCTACCTAGTACCTAGGCCAGCTTTTGACACAAAAAAATTCTCAGGAGGGAACACTTCCCCTCCTTTCCAGCTGCCTGTTCTCAGAAACACAGGATCAAGAAATGGATTCACGATGAAAAATGCCCTAAAATTATTCAAGTGGGATAACAAAGCATCATCCTGAACACTAACTGCTAACAGTTCCTCAAGTGATAGCAGAAGCAAATACTGTAAAACCAAGAAACAACTTATAGCTGGGCATGCAAAGGTGAAAACTCATGTGTGTTCCGTGGACCACACCTAATTTGAGCAAAATACTTCCCTTCAAATTCTGATGGCACACACTATGTGAAAACTCACCTGTTCTAAACCATCACATTGCAAAATCTGGCAAGTTGTATATTGAGAAAGTAAACCTGTATTATTTCACTGGTGCTCAATTAAGATAAACATGAGGGTGTAGTGAATCACATTGAGCTACGTTTTAAGGTCTGCAGGTATCAATTTTTGCGATGCATTTATTTGCCAAAAAAGACCATTCTAACCCTCAGGGATCTGGTTCTCAAGATGGCAATTAATTTTCCAGGTTTGTAATTAAACAGTTTCAATGTGGTACAATCAGTAGGTAATAACATTCAATTAAAGACACAAGATGCATTTTCACTTTAAAATGTTTTTACCCTTGAAGTGATACCAGTGGAAGAGGATAAAACACAGTATTAACACTTTCAATTACGCTAAATGACTTTAATCCTGCAAATGATGCCCTACTTTAATTAGAAGCTCTTCTCTTTATTACAGCATGATGGATGTCCACTTTATTAGATTCAAGTGTGACACTATAAGCTCACTTCACATAAACATTACCATGTTATTAAAAAGCTCTACAAGGAAGGGTTCTGAAATGTTTCCTAGCACATCAGTACTTCCTAGTTTAATTTCAATGTGCTACTTTCCCTTTGAAACAATTTACACCTTAGTGAGACTCACATTACTGTGCTTTTCCAGTATGCAATCCATGGATGCTTATTCAATCTGAAGTTTGAATAAGAACCTGAATGAAATATACTGAAGACTATGCTTACTCTCATACAAGCTTACAGCCATTAAGTAATAGTATTGTATCTTTGTGAGCTACAAATGCAATGCAGCACAAAATGCTGAGAGACTTGGTCCTGTTATTCTGGATCAGTTACCTCCCTTTATGAGAAGGTGAAGTAGAAGCAAGTGGGATGGAGCAGGAGATCTAGGGTTCAGCATTTATTAAACCCAGCTGGTACACACAGTGCTCTCAGATTAGCCAAAAGGGACACTTGTACTGCACAGCACAGCATCATTACTTGAGAAAACTCAGATACTGGTGTATGGGAAAAAATGGCACAGGACTCTAAGACTCATTTTGCCAATGGAGAAGATATGCAGACAGCCACAGCCATAGCAGGCTCTATCAGGGAGCTGTCCTGGGACATTCATTTACCCCTTTTAAACTCTAAAGACAATTTAACACAGTTTACAGTGTTCAAATTGATCATACACACACGATGTGCATCTTGAAAGTGAGAAGGCCTGACTTCTGCTCTAACATAGTTTCAATAAAGCAACAGCAGAAAAAAAAATATGGCATGACACTAAAATATTAAGCTACAGAAGTTAGTACTGGCTGATGGCAAAATTGATTGCTACATAAGAAATTTTGCTTTCAAAAAATGACAGCATGGATTGGGGAAATAATTCCAAAATTAGCTGCAGAAATTTCCTGAGACAATGTTACTGAAGAAAGCACCTCCATGTTCAAAACTTGTATACACTAGGAGAATATGCCTATGCAAATCAGCTTGGTAGATACATATCTGCTTGATCGTGTCTAGACAGGTTGTGAACTGTAATTACTGCACTGATTAGTTAAAAATTGAGTCATACCTTTTTTATCTACCGCGTTTGTCTCGCCCACCTGTTTGTTGGCAGCTTCAGAACAACAAGTCTTTAAGATGCATACTGTTGCTTTCTATATGCTTATGAAGCACCTAACACATATTTCACCAAGTTAAATGCCCTTTGAGTTCTTTACACTATTAATTTTTTTAAAAAAACAGCACTAAAACTGTCAGTAGAGAACAGTGAATATATGGAAGGTAATATAAATAATATACCTAGAAATTTAAAATTTAGAAACTATTAACTATAGTTAATAGAATCTCTATTTAGAAAGGTTTGAAAGACTTAGAGGGTGCTTATAGCTTACCTGGCTTCCTTCTTTTTGCCAGAAAACAGCTGGCTGGGGATTTCCTTTCGTTTCACAAGGAAAAGTCACAGTTCGACCTTGGGCTACAATCTGGTCGCGTGGTCTCACCACAAACTGTGGGGGAGCTACAATGTAAGAAAAACCATGGTGTAAATTTAGGACATTTTGCAAGGGGGATATGAGGAAGATTAAAGAGACAACATTATGGAGATTTGTTTTATGCCAGAGGACGTAACATCAGAAACATTAATTAGTATAGACAGAACTAATATATAAACAAAACGACAACAGCAACAAAAAGAGCAGCAATATCAGCATGTGACATCCCCAGTTGTAAAAATAAAAAAAAAAAAAAGGAAAGAAACATTACAACCATACATGCTAGAGTAAATTCTGATGACAATAAATGCTAAGGAGCAGCAGTCAGGTGTTCATGATGTCAGCTGTGGAAATATTCTACCTTTCATCTGGCCAAATATCAGCACTCTTATACTCTCTATGCTTCACAGAGCTTGTTGTTGTGTGGAAGCTACTGTGTACTACAATGTATGAATAAGGATCCACAGACAGTCTTTTTCAATCTGACCTTCCAGACTTTTACAAATGATTGAGAAAGGAAAGGAAGGTCTGGATGACAAAAGAAGGGTGGAAGTTCAAGAGTTCCCTTGCTTCTTAGGGGTAGCATGGTCCAGCATGGAATGGGAAAGTGGACTTTAAAAAGAATCATTGCTACAATCTAGGCTTGGGAGATCCAGATATCAGCTTGTGTAAAGACAAGAAAGAAGCAAGAGCTAATGAGTTAGAGGGCAGCAGTGAGTGGTGTGTAAGAAGGAACAGGTATTTCATGAGATCAGGAAGAGATAAAGAAAAGAGAAAAGGAAAAACTGGAGTTAAAATAAGAAAAAAGAACCAGGACTGACTATGTTTTCAAGTAGGTGGCATTAACAGAGTTCAGATGAAGGGGTACAGGAAGCACAGTCAGAAGAGAGCCATTTTCTAAGATAGCCATAGTTTTACTTGTCTGAGAATAGAGAGGAGATGTTTAGTGGCAACAAGAAGGTAGAGAAAATGTGTTAATATGCAGGAGAAAAGTGGGGAAGAAGCAGTGTTGGAGGATTTGAGAGAAAAATCATGACATCAGCAACTACGTTGAACATGACTTGAAGAATCAAATAACTTTTCTGTGCATGACATCCTAACCTTCCGGTCTTAGCTCAGAAATGAAATTCAGTGGGATTGGATTTATACTCTTTGGCATATCTTGAAATATAAGTACTGTCTCCAAATATTATGAACAAAGGACTGTTGGGTCTAGATGAAAGGGACAAAGTAATAATAATATAAAACCACTTTAATTTTCTACTATTCCACTATTGGTTTGGTCGTTGTGGAGACGGATGGTTTAGGAACACTAAGCTTATAGGTAAATAGAATTTAAGTGTTTTACAAAACCATATTTTCACCATTATAATTACAAACTATTTAATCAGGCATGAAGAGCAATCAAGACCCAGCTTTCGATTACACCTGCTGACAGCAATGACACAAATCTGTTAGCTGCACAGAAACATATGCAGATCAGATTTTTTTAAAACACGGTTTACAGCTATCTCCTGAGTTACTTTCCAAGGCTTTACAGATCAGCAGGTGTTTAAAGAGCATCAGTTCAACAGCACCAGTCTAATGTATTCTTAAGCAAGAGCACCAAAGCACTTACTAAACATGAATTGAATCACCATCTAGACAACATAAGGCACCTTCCTTCTGCCTCACATTCCTACATAGAGGTTTTGGTCTTTTGAAGAGAAAATCGTCTGCCTCTTCCTCAGGCTTTAGTAGGGATTAGTCTTATGAACAGACAGAGACCAAGAGCTAGGTACCCTGCTGCTGCCTATTGATACTCATACATTTTGGGGTTTCTGTAAGAGTATAGGTGTTGCTACACATATTGTAGGATCTGAACTCATCTTGCACTATTCCTAAAATGCTGAACTGCAGAAGTTACTTGCTTTTCCTTCACCTTTTTACCTTGTTTATGTTTATGCAATCCCTACAGGTGTCAGAATGCAGTAATGTGGTAATGACTGTGTGCATTGGTTCATTTAACCACATGGCAAGGGAAAGAGAGAAACATCTTTAAGCAGAGAACTAGAAACCTCCATTCCTATAGGCATACCATACACTAAGGTATCTACAGTCCCGGCCATACACTTAATAAAGATCACAAAATTAGTTCTGTGTTTGTTGCTCAGCCATAGAAGTTCACTGACAAGGTTATTAAAACAGAATTTATAGCAAGTGCAGGCAGAGGGGAGAGTAGAAAACCTCTAACCTCTTCAGGCCTCAAGACCATAATCTTTCTATAGAGATGCTAAAACCCTGATGCTGAAACCCCACGGATCATACCTAAGTATGATTTATGCCTATGATCCCTTCACAGGCATACTTGTTGCACTGGAGGTATGTTATGCATGGCAGTTCCATGAGCCAATGTTTCAAATCACATAACCAAATCAATGCAAAGCAGGTAAGTTTAATTCTTCAACCAAATCACTCTCACACACACAGAAGTGCACTTATGTCAATAACTGAAAGCTCTGAGCAGGTGTAGTAGTACCGAGCTTTTTGCTGCAGCAGACTTTTCAAGGACCAAATTAAGGTAATTTGGTAGTCAAGGAACAGTGAGAGATAAATGTCCTAGTTTCTATATAATTTTTTAATTTATTCAAATATGGGTTTCTACAATGAAGGAAACTCCCATCTTGTTGCAGTTTGTTGTCATATTAAGCTACAGCTCTGTTTATAAAACAGCCTTTGATAAAATGACATTGTTTAAACCACTCAAAGTATTTTCACCATATCAGTTTTATCTATCAATTTCCAGTTGCAAAATGCAAATTCAAAACTGGAAGTAACAGTTAATGATTGCAGGAGTAGTTCTCCATCAAGTATGACTACTAAAGCAGGAAGACTGCCATTATCCTCAAAGAATACAACATGGCCCTGCTCAGAAACAGCGAGGTTTCTTTGACAGAATAAGCACTTGGGCTTTTCAATTTTCCTATGAATAGAGCTCATTATCTTCATACAAATGCTGTTTATAAAGATAAATAAACATTATTATTCCCATTTTGCAGAAAGGTTAACTGACATCATGACTTCCTCAAAGCCCAGCTTCAGCAGAATGTTGGACAAAAACTAATTCAAGCCATTATTGCTTCTCTTGAAGTAGGTCAATTTTTAAAACATTTTGAAAAGATACTGTTAGAGAAATACAGCAGGCTTGATATGCTTCAGCTGTTTAAGATATGTGGTACTTTAATGCTTAATTCAAGCTAAGCATTGAGGTCATTAGAAGAATCTCTTAAAAACACTGTTATGAAGCAGGAAACCAAGTGTTGTGTGTATCAAACTGTTACCCTTTACTGTTTCAGATATAACATTAACTGGATTGGAATAAACAGAGTGGAAAAACTCTTACTTAATTGACATTTCAAAGTCAAAGACAGTGGCTCTAAAAGGAAATATATTGCTTGGATTCCAGAGGACTAGACTAAAATATGACAAAAGAACAATTAAGACCACAGACATACTATATTACTATTGAAAACTTGAATTTTTTTTTTTTTTTTTTTTTTTTTTAGAAATTTAAATAATAAAA